>JABASH010000770.1:0-33727 GCA_019776445.1 Tomocerus maximus | reverse complement strand
TATGTATGTAGTATGTATGGGATGTATCTACTTGCAAAGTAAGTAATGGATACAATAGTTGGGTAAGTACAATGTATGGATAATGTGGACTAACTACATACTTATACATAACGTCAGGGAGCAACTAGTAACTACTGCACACTTGAGTGAGTCTCTCTCCATGTCTATATAATTCATGAATGTGCAAGGGAACTGAGTTGAGTGATTGTAAGTGTATTTCTTTGGAAAAAACGTAGATATACACGAAAGGAAGCTTCTCTGGAATGGATGGAAGTGAGTTCGATTTAGTGAGAGCCATGCCAAACCATCATCATCACAACTAAAGTAAAGTAACTATGCACCCACTTACATTTTTCATTTAACACTGAGAAGTTGGGTTGTGTGCTTGGATGGATAGGTATATGGGAAGAAGATAGACTAGGGAGATAGATCGCTGGCCAGATAGTCAGATAGCTCTAAGCATGGACTTATTGTTAAAATTCTTATAACTTATTGTTAGTTCTAAATGCATTATTCTCGTATTACTTAACATAACATATTGCATTGCATTGGCGTAAAGGTGTCAGACCCTCCGTCCATCCATCCATGTACACTCTGGCTCGCCACAACTCCATTTCTTCTTCAGCAAATACACAATATCCCATTTAATGAGCTATCCGATTATTATTATGTGTGCCTCTCCTAATCCATTAATATATTTTTGCCTGCTCTCTACCTGCAATTCACATCCACATGCCGATAGATAAGCTTTTATAGTATGCAGGCAAGTACCTATACATAGTTTTACTCAAAACATATACGATTCACAATACAGCACACTAATGACGTACCTATATGCCACTACAATATTATAGATACCAGTATATACTTGCATAATGTTACCTACAGAGAGTGTAAGTATATTTAAAAGTTTTATTATACACGAACAATTGTATTTCTCAGTTCAATATCAGTTCAAGTATTTGCAATATGGTATCCTCTTCATCGTTCCCATCGCACTGACTCTAACTGACTGCTGTGTGTGTGAGTGATGTGAGCAATTCACGTTCTCCGTATTCGCCATGCCACGTAATGAGTTTAATGAAATGACATGAAGAACGAAGGCGATAAGTAAGTATATGCAGTGATGCGGAAAGGCAGTCAGGAGCCAGAACTAACTTGACTGTCTAGGCATCTTCTGTGATAGATGAGAATTAGTGTCTATAGTCCATACAGATAGCATATCGATTATTTTTACTTAGCTAGCAACGACTATGTACTAAGTATACTCACTTAGCCACAATAGATACTCCTACTCTTATCTACTTGTCTTTAGAAAAGGTACATTTATCTGGAGTACATAATAGAGCAAGTAGGTTCTTGTACGTGATGCTCTAAGTGTGAATGTAAATAAGAGTGAACTACCTTAAAACGCATTGCTACAGACTCTGACACCAACAAGGGAAACCACAAAACCACAAAAGACCTGAAAAACACATCGGTCTTCGGTTCAATGGAGTCACAATAGAAAATTGAAGGGGAGCTCCTATTTCACCCTATGCTCGGCCAAAGTCCACTTATTGTTGCTGCTCTTCTTGCCTCTGTCATCACCTAAATCCACTATTAGCCCCTCTTATCTGTCTGTCTTTTATTCCGACCCAACCACTGCATGAATTCACTTAATCTCTCCCTTTTTTATTCACCACTCTTATTAATACTAATTGTGCACTTGTACATATTCCATCTCTGCGCATTCTTATACTGCTCCAGTATCGTTTTAGTAATGGGTCACAAGTAGGAAGGAAGGAAGTAGAAGCCACGAAATAAAAACTGGATGTCCCATATCTCTACATGGCAAGGTACATTCCGCAAGATCCACTTTTTAAGCCACCGTTTATATGCATTCCAGCTTAGCCAAGACTCAACTTGAAAACTCACCTGTTCTGTAGACTTGAACCTGTCCCGTTGTGATCCTCATTTCGCAAAGCATATGAACCCTATTACAGCTTACTTTACAAGTGGATTTTAGGGATATTAAAAGCAAGAAGAGAAAGTTAGAAAACTATGCTAATAAAATAAAAAGAATGGAGTGCTTACTTCACGTGAAAGGTCATCCAACGCCATTCCGTTGTTTTTACTTTTAAGCTCCTCTTGTTCACTTGGGTTGAGGTCATTCCTGTTCAAAATCATTTACTTTCTCATTTATACAGAAAGTGGCTCAAACCTTTAATTATTTAGGTAGTATCTATTTAATAAAGAGGAAGTAAATATTTACATAATTTTGCACGTGTGTGCAGCTGTCAAATATATGATTGACACTTCTAAAGTAATTTCAACTTGTGCTATAAAATTACTTTAGCGTCCTGACCTGGATTTGATGTGCATGTTCTCACGTAATACACGGAAATAGTAATCAACGAACATGCAATGGGACAGGAAAACGGAAAAATGAATTCATTGATTGATTGGGGGTGGAAAGCTGAGCGCTTCTATAAATATATTTGGCAATGTGTAAATAGAAGAAAATTTACTCAGCATGTATAGATTAGAGATTTGAAAGGGCACAGATATAAGAATGACAGCATTGAGAGAACAAAACACCAAGAAAAATGAGACTAATGGAAAAGACATTCAATTCAGGGAGATAATGGGTTTGGACTATTTTTATAATTCACGATTTATATGTATAACAATGCGATAATCATTCAGCTAGGTTATATAGAAAATAAATTAGTTAGTCAGCAATAATATAAGAAGTAAAATAGTGATACATTTAAATTAGTATTAAGGTAAGTTAGCAATACATTTAGTTATACGTACTACATACAATAGAGATAACAATAGGAAAAATCTGAATAATGGTGACTAATACGAACATCAATACACTAATAGAACTGTTGACATTATTACGTGCAGAGCGTATTTGTCGAGGGAAGGAAATTCAAGTGACAATCAGTATCAATCTGTATGCAAAGGGAAACACAAGCGTTAATAAAGACTCGAGTAAAGTAATGGAAATAAGGAGCTAACTAACCATAAGTAAGTTAACAATAAGTCAAGTTACTAATAAATGTATATATTGTATAGTTCTGCACACATTTGAGGTTTATTCGTAGGAATTATTTATTATAATGCATTCGGCGTAGAGTGAGTAGTATTTAGGAAATCTGTGGATAAAGTGGTTAGTTAGATTAGTCAAAACAGAACGGCAGACAAAATAAGAGTTTGTTTCTTACGTCTTGGCCTCCTTTAGATCCTGACATTTGGAGCGCATAATGAGTGATGGTGCAGTAACTGTAGTGGTGATCAAGTGGCGATGATTGACCAAGTCTCATCTCTGTCACATGTTTCTACATCTGCAATTGCAAAAAAAAGATAGTAGGAAAGGGTTCTTTCAACTCATAGGGCCCAACATGATGATGACGATGATATGACAAAGATGACAAAAATATGGGGACAAAAAATTCATTTTCCCACGAATAAAATTTTCATCGCAATCATATCTCTCTCTCACCCCCACTCCAATCCAATCCAATGCAACAAGAGAAACAGACAGACAACTCTTTCTTATCCCCATTGCTTTGCATTGGGAAACTCATTCTGATGATGTCCGTGTCCGTCCATCAGAAGCATTTTACGATCATTAATAAAGGCAAAAAATACATGAAAAGTCACAGCACTCCCATCTTATAAGACTGCCTAGACTATTTACTACACTAAACTCCACCTGAACTGAAGAATGAATCAACTTCCACTAGTAGTATACATCATGATAATGGATCTACGACACATTAAAGTAGTTACCTCTAGTCCTATCTATTTTACTAATATTTTATTATTATTGTATAATGCCCATGTTTTTGGGATATATTCCATTAGCCACATAAATAAATTCTCTCTCTCTATCTGATATAACTTATTTATTGCAAAGAGCCTACTACACAGCATAACTAGACTGACGAGCATTAAACGACAGGCCTACGGAGGAAGGAAGGTAGTAGCAAGATATTATGTGCCTACCTACTACAATAATCATTATATTTATTTACATGCACAGATTTTAAGAAATGACTGTGTTATGTTACGTTCTTGGTTGCTTTCGTTTAGCTTCACTGCTCTTCATGTTCATCTTTATGTTGTCTGCATGGAGGGAAGAAGAGTTAGTCGTCGAGTTATCTATCTACCTGTCCTATACCATTCATTCAGTGAGTACTCACAGTATCTGTTGGTGGTTGGGTTTTGTTTGTGTGTGGTGGTGGATGGATAGAACATCTTTTGCATACAAACAAACGTCTTTTATTCTATTTTCATTCTCATGACTAGTCTAGCGAATAGGCAAACGGATGTCATGTCACTCATAAAAAATCAATACGACTTTTCAACTGGGCGGACTCAAAACAATCTCTCAATTCACATCAAAAGCTATTTGTTAAACAAATTCATATGGCATTCAGGACGACTCTGTAATGATTTTACATATTTATATTATTATTATTATGACTCAGTAAAGTACCAATAGAGTTGGTTCATCCAGGTAGGGAAGGTTAGATAAGTCAGTTAAATGTAAGTAAAGTACGAGTGGTGTCTGTTTGAATATCTCTGACGCTGTGATAGTGTGCTGTGTACATTGCAACATAAATCCGTGCAAACATCAACATGCCAACTTAAATTACTCATTTATGATCTGAGTCTGAAAAACCACATCCAACATACACGTCCAACTTACAAGTATCTATATAACATAAAGTTATACGAAGCTGCATGTAGTAGGAACTATTTGTATAAGTAAGGATATTACACAATGTAGGTATATAAGGTAGAAGATGTTGCAAGGAAATGTGGTTCTATAAAATTCTCATAATATTGCAAATGAGAATAATAGAGCTTCTTCCTCTGCCACCTTATTACTCGTTATTGTTAGTCTAATGTTATGAGTGTGTGTATCCGAAGATAGCCTATTGCACACAACAGTAATGTATTGTATAATGAAGCATAGTAAAAGTGTTGAAGGTGTGTTGCCCATGTCTGCCTGGTCATCTTTCAGTTTCCACTAAAAACAGGAGAGGCAAAATCAGATTTGGCTTGGCAAAGGGAACTGGTATCACAGCCAAGTCATCAGAACTAGAGGATTCGGTCATTTAGTCAAAGAGTCCGATTAAAGCTGGTTTTGTTTCTCCTGTCTACTCTCCGTGAATTCCTGCCTATAGCAATGTTATTGTTACACTCTGAGATATAGGTATATGTGTGTCTTGCCACGATGATGGATACATTTTACATTAGATTAGAGATAGTTTTTGCTCATTCGTGTGAATAGATACTAGCAGGTAGTAGTAGGAGAGGTGCCTATGCAGCCTAACTAAGTAGCTTTATTATTCATCTATTATAAATGATCGTGTAGTACAATTACATATGGATCAAGCACCAGATATACATAACTATGGACACTTTGTACTTATGAATAGACAAAATAATGGCTCAATTATTTCCCTCACTATTACAATCACCTATAGAGCCATTATCTTCTCCTATATTTTAACGTCGTGTCAGAGTACACAGTCTAAAAGTGATCGTAGCAAAATGATAATAGATTATGCTACTGCCAGTGCATGCTTGTACAAATTATACGAACCTCTCCTGGTACTATCTACTTATCCTTACATATACTCCTTGTTCTTACTAATAATATTTTCTCATTGTTGCTTCAACCATGGAAAATATATGTCTCTAACTCCTAACACATATTTTCATCAATAAAAAACCGACATATTTAATTGCGTATATTTAATAGTACCTATACACCTTACCATGATATAATTTATTTACTCTGGAATCTATTCGCATATATAACTGCCATGCACTCTTAAAAAACCTGTATCGCCATATCAGTTTAGATATATTATCATGTGCTATACTAATACACAATATCATAGGCAGGGTATCATGAGAAAGTTATTGTAAATGCTTTGTTGGCAAATAAAGAGAAAAATCATTTAAAAGTATCATTTTTCTAATAGAACACAAAACCAGTTTTGATCTTAATTTTAATAAAGACGTTCCTTAGTGGCTACCTAAGATAAAGACTATTTACGCGATTTATGTACAAAAGACTAACAATGAGAGTAGACCCGTTTTAAAAATTTATTCTCATTATTATATGGACTTGTAATACAAATAAAAGTGAACTTTAAACAGGAAAGTAACACTTGGAAGTTGACGAGCTTACTAATAATTATATCATTCGAAAATAATATTTATCACTAGTTTTTATTATGAAATATTAATACCGAGCGGCTACTATTGTCAAAATATATAATTGCATAGTAAATATTAGAGAAATAATACTCTTGGTTCTGGGAGGACTGCCGTGACTCAAATTACAATCAGAATCAGTTTACCTGTGATATAATGTTACTTTTGGAAGTTTCGGAAGGCAACAATCGCCTTATGATATTATAGTTTAGGAAAAGATGCAATCAACAGGCTCAAAGTCTTACTAATAGGCTGCCAGTATAATGTTGGTCTCGGAGGATAACTTGGTCGTTACGTAGACAAACACAGGTATTCGTCAGTACAGAATTCTATATAGTAATTTATTTATTCAGGTTGTGCGTGTGGGATTAGTACGCATTGTTGAAGCTAAATCGGTGGACTTGTCTTGTCTTATCTGTAGAATGCTTAAGTGTAGGAGTTTTAAAAAGATTTCGATGAATACAAACGAAAACAGGAAAGCAGTACTTGTTCATATAATATAATTGCATTTTTAGGCGAAGAAGTTGCTGGGATGTAGCACGTACAGGTATCGACGTTTTACTTATGTAGCATTGTGCAGATACCCAAGTATAGATAGTGGGTACAATGCATTATTCGACTGTATAAAAATGTATGACTGTACCCATTTGGTACGTAGGTACTTGTAAGTATAGTGGATATACATTCAGTCGAATTGAAATGAACGGAAAGGATTTGCCAAACGGGAAAAAACTGTTCGAAGAGCCACAAGCACGTGAGAGAAAGATTTGAGAGAGGAGTAGCTAATCAAATAATAGGATGGTTCATGAGTTTTTCTAGCTAACAATAAGTCTCACCGTAGACAAGATTACTAGACCAGACCATGAAATGAGCTCAAAGTAAAAGAAAGGGATGGCAATTTAATTGTCAAAGCCATGGGAAAATGAAATCTATTTATTTGGACTTATCACTATCAGGAGTTGGGTTGCGTGTGATCCTGCAGACCAAGCACAGAATCCTGCATTCCTATAATATCTATTGTGAACTCTATACTGCTTAGTTAGCATGAACTTGATTTGATGACTTCTCCCATCCAAATGCCAGAAATGAATGGCAAACCTCCCTATTTATTCTACACACATAACATTATTACCTAAATTATTCTGTCCCTACTCACTCCCACTACTCTGTGCATCCACTTGACCAGGTGAATCCATCTAATAGCTACCTTCGTCTAGATTTACATTAAAAATATTTGGCGACCGGCATGGCAGCGGAATACTCACAATCCGTTTGAAAGTTAAATACCACAATCACACAATATGTATTTAGTCTATAGCATATAATATTAATATAGCATACTTTGACTCAACGTTTTAATTTATTATGTGCAGAACAGAAGGGAACCACAAAGCACAAATAGAACTCGCGTCATCTATTTTACATTTCCTCTAAGGTTCCCTATATTGACGATCCCAAACTAAAAACTTGCCTTTTCACATCGTTTATATCTATACATTATTATTGTTACATTATATGCCCGACTTCAAATTAATTGCAACAATAAAATTATTACGCGATGAGAACTACTTAAACTAGATTTTCCATACATCCAGTCAATTCAGTATGTTGAGAAACCACATTACATAGACTATTCACGTGATTTATTTGTTTGTCATAATGATGCATGGCCAATAACCAACCGTAAGCCACTGCAACGACAATATTCATTTCGTACAGATATTTGCATCACTACTATATGTAAAGTCCATGATTGCCAAAAGGATTAAAAAATAGAAAAATTATTTGGAAAAATAATTACTCTACTCGGCAATGATAATGAAATCTCAATCACTGCAATAATATAACCATATTCATAAACCATTGCTACATTAGCAATAAATTTTAAATGCTACTTGAATAAATGTGGAAACTATATAAGTATCTTTCGGTGCATTATTTCATTCGACTGTTTATGTACATAGTACTTGGTATTTGCAGTAATTACTTCTAGTTGGATGTAGTGCAGAGTAATACACCTGTAATGCTATGAGTAGTATACAAAAGAGATAATTCCCTGGAATTAGGGATGAGTCTTTTGTTCCCCATGCCATGCAATGCATTCAATGTTAGTTTTCGCATCAAAGGCACAATCGCAACTCATAGCATATTACATTAATGCTAAATAGTAATTATTGTTAAACGAGTCTGTTAATGTGAGTGGAGTAAGCAAAGGGTTAAAGTTGAGTTGATTTTTGTGACTGGAATTATACTATTATATGGGCACTAAATATCTTTATGGTGGATAGAGATTCTGTATCTGTGTGCTGATGAGCAGAGAGAGGGTTTTAACGCGATTATAGATGATGGAATAAGAAAAGGTTAATTCCTGTATAAGGTGTACTTGACTCTAAGTTGGCTGGGATATATACGTAGGTACCTACCTATGCATTTGGCTGTTGAGTATGGTGTCTGTGAATTGGTATATCAAAGAGTAGTGGAGTGTAGTTGTGATGTGGGTTCATAACTCCAGGTTATTTTGCGTGAACAGATAGCGATCGAATGGGAATTGAAAGCAAATCAGTTAAGTCGAAAGTAGGGGGTTCGAACTTCCGCTCACCCGTCAATTGCCTGATGTTTGTTTCATCCAAAGTAGACACCACTCTAATGTATACTCTGTCAGAGAATGGATAAAGCAACCAGTGAAAAAATTTCAAGCTCTTTTTTCCCAATTCGATTGTTTGTGCCCAGTCGAGTGTGACTGATTCTTTTCCGTTTCCTCAGATTATTCCCAATTTCTTTTCTCTTCGCCCCACCATATGTTGTCAGCAAAGACAAGTCAAAGAAAGGCACTATTAGATTAGTAGGTTGCAGGCTTTTGGCCATGCTTCGTTTGCTCTCCAGCACCAATACACAACTATACAGCCACCACTACTACTTTGCTTAATGGTCAACTGACGTAATACCGATTCTATTCTAATATCACTAACCTGGAATAAGCCGACCCATCATCCCTCCTGAGCATAACTCCCTACACACACTTAGTATTGCAGGTAAGATATGCCTATCCTCTTATTACATCACTCCTATTAACCATGACATTACGCATGCATTACTCCTGCCACAACCGCACCAAAGAATCTTCGTATCACTTAGATAGTAGTAGCCCTACTCACAAACAACTCCACAATAGATAACTGCTCCTATTACCATCACATAGAAGACACAAACCATAAAGGCAGTTCGCTTGTGACTCCTTCATTTGATTGTACACATGCTTCACAGCACATTTTTCCCGATCCTCATCCCTTTTATATAATTAATAGTCAATGTATACTACAATCGTTAGTATATCACAATTAATATTCCATAAACCCATTGTGAACTTATTTGTAAGTAAATATATGCTTATTATATGCATGATACACATCTTTTGGTATTTATTTTTGGATGCCTTTATATTGGAAAATATTGTCAGTAAGCTCAAACTGCCTCACACCCATTTATATTAGTACTAGAGTGGTGAACATTTTTCTCCAGGTATCTGCAGATCTTAAGATAAGATTTTTTCTCTCCGACATTAAGCGCATAAACTAATACTCACGTATTTATCTGATGCAGATTTCATAAAAATGCAATTTTACATTTAACGATTGTATTTACTGGTTTGTACACAAGTATTAGATAAGAGCAATAAGCCGTAAAAATAGTTATCAGTTTGACTACCTGTGTAGAAGCAAAAAGTGGATTCCATCGGTGTGTGCATAGTAGCAATAAATAAATGTTAGGTTGGATAAGTATCCATGGGTTTGTAGCTGATTGAGTGAGGTGTATGGATTAGCGCACGGCCATCCTATCATTTCATCTCATTAGCCATCCATTCAAGTTGTAACCAAATTTTCATGCTCCTTGCTCACAACAGAACAATTATCTATGCATCCATGGATGTGTTTGAGGAGGCAAAAAGAGTCCCTCACTCTATTGACTTTTGGTCAGGTTTGATGTTTAACCAGGCGAGTCACGTGTCATAAATAAATTGTGGCGATTTCCACATGTAATGACTGTGGTAGTGTGTCCTAAGACACTGTATCTCCCTCATCTCATCCTATCACTCGTTAAACAACCCGGTCAAGCCAGTTAGTCCGCTTTGGAAACCAATTGCTATCTGATTGTCAACATCTCATCTCGGCACATGACGATGATCCTATAGGATGGTCCCTCTTTTGCCAGGGGTATTTAGAGATCATCCCCTCACATCACATACCATTAGTTTGGATGACAGAGCTACATACTTACATCCACTAACTCACCCAAAATACATTTATATTGTACATCGAGGTGCACACGCATTCATTCAGATAGATCAGAGCAAAGTTGCTCGTATCAGCCTCACTTATCCTAACAACAAAACAACTCTTTGAGCTTCGGCACAATTATTACACATGTATTATGTCTTAACCTCAACTCTTTCATTCAACAAACAAATAGCTGACTGCTCCTGTCCTGCCTGCCTCCAACATTTCCTCTCAATTCCTCCTATTCTCAGTAGTACTATATACATTTTTATATCCACCTATAATATGTTTATATATAGCATACTAGCATATATATAGCATCCTCCATGTAACATCCAATGTAGTGGGTGCTCTAGTAGTATATGTAATGCATGAGTATGAACCTCTTCCAGTTTTATCGTATCCTTTTCTTTATTTCTCAATTATGTTGCCAAACAGCCTGTACCTAACCGTTGTGTGAGGAGTCGGGCTGCAAAGGTATACCTGATTTTATGTAATTATATGTGTGTGTGCATATATTGAAACACAAGTGCTATGTGTTTTCTACGATATCGCTCCACCGCTGTACTAAGACTGGATTTTAAAAAATGTACATTCATACATTCAACTTGTACCTTGCTCGGTAGAATCGGCAAATTACTACGTACTACATACCTACAATATTTTCCACACTACAGACACACTTAGGAATCTCACTAATTTTAGAAACGTAATTTGCTGCTAATATGTAATTAACTCAGTTAGCGTAAATTTAATTCATTTTCCACTGGCAGAAACGATGTAAAAAGTATGTTATCGCAAATGCGTATGAGATTTTGAGTTAGAGATGACCTAGGCAAGTTTTGTTATTGGTCCACTTTGTATCCAGCAATCTTTTAAAAAGTGTTTGACTTTTGTGAGGTAAGGAGAGATGAATCATTTAGTAATGGATATGAAGTAGAAAAAGGGCCTTGCCCAAAATCCATTATTACTCCTTACAATAGTAGCTTATTGGTGGATGGTCGAGCGGACAGAGTGCAATAGAGAGATGAAATAATGTAAGACACGGAACATAGATTACGTATAAATGTAAATATAAGTATTTATGAGGAGCTCTATGAAAATATGTGAAGATAGAGTGAAGCTACATAAACTTTGAAAAGACGAGACGAAAATGAAACGAAAGAATCAAGAAAACCAAGAAATGGTTTTGTTGTCTTGTGTATACTTATATATCTATGTGCAGACATATTATACATCACTCAGACATTTGAGTTGAATGCAAACTAAAGGTTTCCGTGTGCTGAGTGAGATAGTGCACGAGGAGGATAATTTGATATTCACAATAGGGAGAGAAATTTACGGTCTTATGCATAGGCTAAATGTTTCGCGTTCCGGTTAATGGACACAATAAATTTATGTACGGCACGGTCGAACCATGATGCAGCCAGTGAGGCAAACGAAGGCAAAGTTACATGATAGGTAGATTGTTGAAGATAGATAGGTAAATAGATACATACGAAAGACAGACAGTCACTCAGACTAACTACTACCTTCCTACCTACCCACCATCTACCTATTCTACTCTTCTTTACACATCTGGCGAATATTCCAAGATTCACTTTCAGGATTTTCAGAATATTTTGCCATCTACCTCTTCTATGACCAATATTCTTTCAATTATTACCTGTAAAAATATAATTATTCCCTGAATTATAATCAACGCCAATTGAAAGGACTTTAAAATAAAGAGTAAATGACACTGCTTGAATCATGAACAGTTTTTTAAGTTACTTTGAAATAAATAAATTACTGGTAATTAAAACATCACGCCAAAATCAAAATTTTCCAAAGTATATGTACCTATACTATATTTATGTATTTTGGAAATATTAGATAAAATAAAGAAGTAGCGCTGTGATATATTTAAGTACAGCAAGATCTGAGGTTAAGGTAAATGTAAGGTAAGACTCGCAATCAGTCAAGCAAAGCCAGGCAGCCTTGGTTGCAGAGATACGAGCTGACGTTATATATACATAAGCTATTATGTATTGTTAGCACACGATTAGGTTATAGCCACAGGAAAATAATATTACTTATGCATATTGTAATAATATTGAGACGGAATGCAGTAGAGTCCAGGAGAGAAGGGAGCAGAAAATAAGGGATTACATAGATAGATATGGGATGCAAATGTGGCTAATGTGAGTGCGATGAATTTCTTACGATAAGTATATGATGGTGTATCACGCTGATTGAAGATTTCGGGGGAATAAGAAAAGAGAGGAGACGAAGATGGGATGATGAGCGCAAAAACCGCTTTTGTACTTTTTGCGTTTTTGCCTTTTACCCCGTACAATGTGGAGCAATCATGCTATTTCTCGTGCAGGCAACCTATTACCCACTTCCGCTTAGGATTTTTGAAGCGTACACCTCGGAAGTGATGCATTTATTGGCCAAAAACCTTCATCTTCTACTTATTCCATCGCATGATCAACGCATCTCACTCAGTTTCGTCATCACACACTCCATTCACCCCTCTATAAGGAAACCCATAGCCATTCAAATAGAGACGTACATAAATATTACCTCCTATTACCTAAATATCTTGCATTACTTGCTTGGATAAAAATAATTTACTATAGTCAGAGTGGCCATGGCCATGCCATGGTGGATGATACTTACGATTATCAGTATGCTTCCTCTTACCTGTCCTGCATCTCCCTAATTTATATAAACACATCCTATAAATATTGCCAGAACTGAATATGAAGCATCTTGTTTACTCGTCCGTGACTTATCAACTGCTTTATGTCAGTCAAGTCAGCCCAAGCGTGGAATAGTTACATAAGACATTAAAAGACGTGCGATTAGCATTACACATAAAATAGTATGGATATAATATATATCTTTGTCTAGTATGTGTGTGTGTGTGCTTGGAGCATGGAGTACTAGTAAGTATATCGTAAAAAGGTGAGATACTCTGAGTAATAGCTCAGCTCAGAAAAATAAAATAGCATGTGTATAGAAAACCATAGAAAACTCATATTTATATCACATAACTTATTTTCGCAGAGAAATATCGTTAACTCCGTCACTACACATAATACATTAATAGATGGTCATCATAACTTCCATCTATCTATCCGTCTGGATTCACAATAGCCAATCTCCTCTTTTGCTCTCGTTTCTTTCGTCTCATTTTTCCACCTTATTATAATAGCCTCCTATCATGCTCACTCACAGCTCACCAAACCAACTCCCAACCCTTCCCATAATATCATCTCGTCTCGATTTAATCCAAACCAAAGCAAACGTAAGTCAAGTCATCGCGTTTTAGCTCACCTAAATATAATATGTAATAATAGTGCCCATATGTATACTAGATATACATAGTGCTAAAGTATGTAGTATAGTATGTAGTAGAGAAATGCATAGAAATGTATGTTTGTGCCTAAATATATGATATATTATGTGAAGAGTAATGTATTTAGTAGAAACTTGTGTGTACAGTGGAATAGTAATATTAGATAAAAGAAGGTAAAATAAAAGCACTTATCGTTAGGTGGAATAACTAAGTGTGCGAAGACAGAGGCAGAGCAAGCCTCTTCCAATTTGTACACTTAAACGATAGACACAATCCCATAGAGCCATAGTTGTTCCACATGAAAACTCATAACTAATAAAATATCCATCATAAAATAAAATGACCCCGTCTTAATTAAATATCAAAAGCCAAGTTAGAACATCGCACATAAATGTTCTGAACTGCTGATTCAGTGAGTCAGTACATATCAAACATATCTGTATCATCTCATTTATCTCTGGCCATGTTAGCAGTGGTGTGTTTGTACATTCTGTATTATGTATGTTTCATCTTGTAACAGATTATCTATCGATTCTATCTATTCATATCCTACAGTAGATATTGCACTCCAATCCAACATAATATAATGATTAAATAACTACACACCATTTATGTACTGATACGTAATACGATTATACATATTATGGTGAAAAATATTACAGTACGTTAGGTACTTATTGTTTCACTGACATGACGATCCAATTGAAGAATACAACATAAGAAACCATTTAACTACTGCGTATAAAATAAATTACTTGCAAAAAATTCCAATTCTAAGTAATACTCTTCTGCACTGAACTATTTGCTCACAAGGACATTTCATTTTTACGATAAAATATATAATGAAATAAATAGCAAAGGTGATAGCTCTAAGGATTTCCTTTTACTGATTCTCTAATGAGTGCTCCACTCTGAGCCATGTATCTGTATCTATCTATATTTTACTTGGTTGCCAATCTAGATAACCGATAGTATATGTACGTATGTAAGTAGCACTTCTCTCAAGTAAGTACAACTCGAGAAGACGTACAACTATCGCATAATATTCCATGAATTAACGATTCTGATACTTTTATGTATAAATTGCAATAATTTCCCTTACACAGCCAACCAAAGCAAAATTCTACTGAAGGAACGTGGGATCTTCTCATAAAAAACCCGAGAGAATACTCGTTGGCAGTCATGTCTTTGCTCTCCTCGCAACTTATCCACGTAAACAATCACCGTTTCTTTAAATTAATATTGTATTTTCCGTTCACGGACTGTACCCAACCACCAGAGACTGATTGTGAACTAAATGTCGTGTCTATAACTCCTTTCGACAGATTACTATGACCATATTATAGCTGTAATAAATATCTGACGTACTCGTTCATATCATGAATTCTACGGTGAACTGAACTTATTGGCTACTTCTTTGTACTTTGACTTCTCTCAAATTGCACGATTACAATTATTGTGAGCTGAACTATACTAAGCATATTATAAATCCTCTCAGGTACCAATAGACTGTGTGAGCAAAATAGTATAACCAAAGTGTAATTGAAACCTCTTGGTATATAATCCTCTTCCAGTTTCACCCCATTGCATTGGATCACATTTGATTACATTCAATTCTCACAGCTACTTACTGGCTATATACCGACTCTCCATCTCCACTCCATTATTATTGCTTTCGATAGAAATTCTCATGAATGTGAAATACATGAATTACGAAAATTATTTATCATCATATTTCTGCCTGTCGACAAAAGGAAATACAGCAGATTACGTAGATTGACATGGCATTGTTTATTATTCTATGCATTCTAGCCGTTTTACCACATTAACTCACTACACCTCTCAACTTTATACAGAATTCGGTACCCCTATCCTATTTTAGATAACTTTTTATTCTTTCAGTTCACGTTAATTAAAAGAAATGCAAGCAAATAAAATAAATACCTGTTCTACCCAACAACTACTAGGTAGGTACTCCTATAGAAATTATTGGTATTGTTTTTCAAGAAATACAGAGTTTATACGGCTCTATCTACAACCTCCTCACGATAGTGTCTTTCATATCCGCTCTTTAAGATATTTAGTAATTGAACATCATAGACCTTGTGTCTAATGCATTTCACAGTATTCTAGATACCATAAAGTCACCTTTGACTCCTTCTTTTCCAAATCAGTTGGCCGGATAACAAATCAAGAAAAAGTCGACAAAATAGTGATACCAAGTCTGCTGGTGGAATCCCTAATGTCAGGTAAAAATAGATGGACCCCCCAGGAGAAGCCCTGTTTCGGTTGGTCACCTCGCGATGAATTCCTTTTCACTGTCTTGCATTGAATTGCATTGCTAGTAACTAGGTAGAAGTAGTAGTTAGTGAGTAAAGTAAGTAAACCGGAATTCTCTTACTCATCTTTGGTTTTGTCCTTAACTTTAGTTGCTCCTTTTACTTTTGTTATCAAAATACACATATCAGTAGATGACCTTGGATGTTTACATAGTTAACTCACATAAAGTTGTAAGTATTCATCCGTTTATGTGTATGTAAAAGAAAAGGTCGGATTTAACCGTCATAGAATAATTCTAGTACGTGATTGTCCCAGAACTAATAACCTACCTCAATGATGCAGATGGAGTAATTTCTGAAATAATGTAAGCAGCGAGTCAAATATTAGTAGACACTCTTAGTACGTCCTTGCACAGTTGTCTCATCATACGTGTCCATGCATGATGAGAAATTGTGTGCTTAATTTACTTTACGCTACAAATAAATAAAGTACATACAGGGAGAAATAAATATGTATGAGATGGCTATATGCATATATATATAATATTATCCATATAGGTATATAGGTATGTAATAAGTAGTTGTAAAGGTTGATTAAAAGGGAAGGGAATGAGATGCAATAGAAGAAGATGAAGAAGAATCCCATAGGATTAGATCAGTATTCAAATTCTCCGAGTTGAATTGGTCTCTCACTCTCTTTCACTGACTGAGAGTCTGTATACTTATAGGGGGAGCATTAGGAAAAGGTAATAATAGGAGAGGTTTGACAAAGTAGCCATGGATAGACGAGTAATAAGTGAGGCAGTCATCGAGGACCTGTGCTACAGATAGTATAGGCAACAACAATAAGTTAGGTAGAATTTTAATCGGATGGCTAGAGTATCTTATTTGCATAGTTAAATATCAAAGAAAGAAGAGAGTGGGAATGGAAGGAATAAGCCGGGAGATGCATGTTTCAGCGTTTTATTTATACAAGAGTAATAATAGGAGAGGACATAGGAGACGACGGATAGTATTGGCCAAGAACGGAAGGGAAGTGCGTGAGATGCTCCTTGGAAGAAGTGCAAAGTGAAACTACTGTGTTTTTGACTTGATTGTGTCTGCTGAATCTCCTTGTTGCTTTCGTTTGCTTTTCTTTGTAGCGATATTCTATGAGGATCTATCATGGTGTTGGGTTATCTTCTTCGTGTTGGTCTCTCCGTCCTCTGATTATACTACTACTATATGTACATGCTGCAGAAATACATTCAAGACGTATTGTCAGACGGACAATATATTTATATGTCCCTTATTTACATATACTCACATTGATTCCGGACTACATACATACTACAAGGATATACAATCTTCTTTATTAGCATATTATGTAGTCTTATAGTCTGGGTATAGCAAGAAGCAGCATATTCTTTGTGTATGTGTGTACATGGAGCCATTTAGCAAGAGTGTCTGTCTGCATTTTGTATGGATGTGCTATAGGAAATATTAGTAGTAGTCAATATCTGAGGAGGAGGATGATGCCATTAGATAAGTAAGTTAAGTAAGTAAGCAAAGAAGTGTTATGAATGTTAGTCTTCTCATGCTAAGATGGTATGTATATGTATGCAAGTATTGGGCTGCTAGACTTGGTTCTGTTGTTATTTGGTGGCCAAAAGGAAGGAGTGTAGTCTTAGCCACGCCACGGCACATTATTTGTTCACTGTAAAGAATGTATAAATGGTTGAGAGGATTAGGCGGAGAAGCTATTGTTTCATGGCGAGCTTAGCATGGATTCGATCGATTGACGGTTTCGTTGCATCTGTTATAGTTTCCCAAGGATGAGATGAGATGAGACGACAGACACAGAGATGGGAAGACAGAGAGAGAACAGAAGAGAACTGGCTGAGCAATGAGAAGAAATAAAAAAGAGGCGAATAAAAGAAATTCATTCGTCATGTGAGAATGGCGTTAATTTGCTTAAGTCTTTTCACTCGCAGCATTTTGGGTGGCATTGCTCCTCTGCGGAGAATCTCTATTAGCTATACCCATTCGCTTATCTATTGACTACCTGAATACGCTTATTTGCCTTGTCCTCACCCACCAACTATTAAAAGTGTAAATATATCTCCTTTTCTTTACTTCACAGCTTAGTTACTTATTTATAAGTTAGTTCTTCTTTATTTATAAGTTAGTTACTTCTTCTTTAGTCTCATTCCTCTTTTATATTCAATCCACTGGGCCCCACAATAAATAACTCCAGTTGGACGGGACAAATTTTCATTGGACTCACATCACTGATTTTAGATAGATAGATGGATAATGGATGGATGGATATCTATTGTGAACTCTTTTGATTGTGTGCATTGCTCAGTCAAAAAACTTAACTTAAAGGCAACAGTGAGACAATAGTCGAGACGTGAAGAGTGACTTCTGAACTGGAGTGCTATCACACAACAGACTCACTCAACACAATTCAGCCACATCACAACCCTCAACTATTCTTTAACACTCCTATGTAGACCACCATTTCAATTACAAATTTATCACTATTAATAATACTACCATTGGAAAATCCACATTATTTAGAACTTACTTATAAGCCCTTTAAATACTAAAGATACTGCTGAAATTACCAACTTTAATTGTCATTAATGCTATTTCTTTAAATTAAGACGGCATTCTGCTTGACATTATTTGAAAACATATTGATGAAAAAAATTAGAATTTCATCAAAGCCAAAATAATTAATTAATAATGTCATGGACTGGTATTTGTACTTATGGGTTTTAAATACATTTTAAAATGAATTAAGCTGCATAATATTATATAATACTTTTTATAGATGTAAATGAAGTATGTGCAAAAGAGTTTCAATTAGGACATATTTTTAAAGTGTGGGAAGTGGATATTGTGTGGTAAACATATTGGAGAATTAGCAAAAAGTGAGGGGCAGTAAATAAAAATGATATCAATGAGGTAAGTGTATATTTTGTATTGGTACAAATTGGATGGAGGTAAGTGTTGAAGGTACCTGGGACGAATTTAATGTAATAAGATAATGTAAGTATAGCATTGCTATGCAAAGGGATGGTTTTGTTTGATTCATCATCTTATCTCAAGGGGAGAAGACGTGAATGATTTTTTCTTTCTTTAGTTCGTCTCAGTTCTTTGATTCGGGAATTTACTTATTCTGAATCTTGATTCTCAAAACCATCAATTGATCAAACATTTTGTCGCCCTTTTTTGTTGTTCACCATTCCAGTGAACAAGTTACTAGTGTATTATTATGAGGAAATTTCAATTGAGAAAAATCGCTGATTCACCCCCAAGAACCTACCCTCCTTGTTATTTAACACTAACTCTTATAAAGACTTCAAATTTGTAACCCCTTTCTCAGAGCACTGACATAACTAAACATTCACTCACTTCATCTACCAATACTTGCTTTAGAACTCTAATGTACTTAGGCATTCTCATTGTCAGTCAGAATTACTGCATTATATTCATATCTCCGATATCGTAGGCTGATGTGAATGTGGTAGGATGTGATGGGCTGACGATGAACATTTTGCTCACCACAATTTGTTACATTACAAATATTACTTTTTAACTGTAGAATATTAGGAGACGAGGAGCAGACGGATTCAATTCAATAGTACCTACAGGGTGTACAGACAAACTATCCTACAGTGTGCAGACTACTACTATACAAGATGATACATCACATCCTCGTCCTGTCTTCGTCTTGTCTCAATACAAAGCCTGGCATATATACCAAATCAAATCCTGCGTTTCTAAACAAACGAATTTATTCTTATCATTATCACTTCGACTGTCCTATTAATACATGTCTATATAAGTACTTACTGCTTACAAATGGGGATAATTTAATAAAACATGTAAACCCCTCCAGAGTAAATCAAAGGCACTCCATACTACGATTTAGTATTATCATTGAGAATCATGCTCACTCGTCGTTCTGCTTAATTTTCGATAATAATAGTACATCCTACATATAAAACATGATAATGCGACGAAATATACGATTAAAACAGTTGTTCGCTTTGTGAGACTGATTCAGTATGCTACAATATATATTCAATATACATATATACTCAGTAAATACATTCAGCTCCCTGATATAATTTAAATCTACATACTAAGTAATAATTGTCCTATGTACAATGCTATTTATTATTACTTATTATCTATAGCAAGAAATGTCCAAGTGGGCAAGTCGTTTTACATTTCTGCTATTTGCTTACTTAGTTAGCTAATACCTCATCACTATAGCTATACAATACCTTTTGGCTTGTATACAAACATTTCTGAAGGAGTTAAGTTGTAAAGTAGTAGAAAGTATGTAACATTGATTCATATTTAATATATGTAGACGCTAATATGTTCTTTCCTGCCCATCCGTTCCTTTTCTTCAGCGCTTCCTTTACTTCTCTCATCTCATCGCCTTTTATCAATAATCGAGTTATTATTTCTCAATGCAATCCAAAGTCATTCAATTCTCAAGACTGCCAAACCCTGTCTCACCATTCTATTCACTTCGGCCTCGCCTCCACTACTACTCAACAATATGTTCAACTTCAGAAAGGCAACTGCTGACAAACTTTAATAATCATCTCATGGACTGATTGCCATTTGAACAGAACTGTACGACAGACATAGCTCGACGTACTTACTGTATATTTGTAGCTGATGCGTAATCTTGCATTTGATTCAAGTCCCAGATCTATTAAGTAGTACAGGAGATAATACAGTGGTAATGTGTTGGAATTGCACATTCCTATGCCCCATAGGCTCAAGTGTAAATAAATACATATTATATAGACGACTCCTTGAGTTTTAGTCTTTCTTTCATCTGTGACTTGTCTTTGTAGTTTGCAGAGCAGACAGAGCAGCCAGCGTCAATTTTACTGGAATTTCAATGCTCGATAATTTATTATTTTATGCATGCACAAACAATCATGGAGCGTTTCTTGGTTTCTCAATAGATTAAATGATACATCGAAACTAAAGGTTGTTGTAGCTGTGTGGTTTGTTGAGATAGGTAAATAGGTAGGTACGTACTTATTAGAGTTACATTTCGTTACGTTATCAGTCACTGATGAGGAAGGGGAGTTTGAGGCAGGAATGACATGTGCAACCAAAGCGTTTTAATAGACTGACAATGACAAGGAGTTAGTAGCCGTAGATTAAGGAGCGCTTTTTGGCTTGACTCACTCTTTTCTACAGAGACCAACTCATGATTGTCATGATCATGGAAGCAATTCGAGGAGACTTGTACTGGCGGCAGTTGAAGTTTAACAGAAGCAATGCAATAATAGAATTACTGAGTGTTGCCGTAGCCGAGTCACCACCACGGCACAACTCATCACGCTCCCTTGCACCTATATGTATTAATTTTCAGTATCTCGGGTGTGTCTCTTTACTTTCCATACCATGGATAAATATAATTTCATGTTGGTGGCTATTTGTGATTCACGAAAGGTTCGTTAGTTCAAGACGGACGATTTTTCGACAGCTTTGACTTGGCCATCTTTACTTTACTCTATTTCCCTCACCTCACACAAACGCGATTAAACTGATGCGATGTGAATGAGCTTGACGACTCAGTATCTTCGCAGACTTGCAGATAAACAGTGATAAGCATTTGCTATGAACTCTATGAGGTTTATATTAAATCTCCATTGCCCACCAATTTATTTATTGCACCTGCTTTTTGCTATACCTATGACGATACATTGAATGTAAAGGACTCTTATTATGAATGCAAAGGACTCATATTATGAATGCAGGACAGGACACGCTCAAGTGAACACCATTGCAAAACTCTACCAAAAACTATCCGTTTCGCTATGCCAGGCTTTTGCGTGTCACATTTCATATACATGCATAATCCGGATTATGTAAACATGCAGGTGTACTTATACATGCAAATGTGAATGGATGGATGGATAGATCAAGATGAACCTGCGAAGCACAACAGTGCAATGGTCAACTTGATGTATTTAATACTACTTAGATTATAATTTGCAATTATTTACATTATACCTACCTACGTCATTTTCCTTGTAATCATGTTCAATATTCTTTGCATATTGCACAATTATATACACGTAGTAATAATGAGCAACATTTAAATTCTTTATGGGTACACACGTTCACAAATGAATTTATTTGTGAGACAAACCAAATAAATTGTCATGAAACCACTACTTGAGACGTTTATTGTACACTAAAAGTAAATATATTATTTTGCTCCATTTTAGAATGGTGTTTCGTCTTTCCTTGTTTATAGGGTGAATATTATTGTCGGAGTACATATTTATATTGGTTAGCAGACAAGAAAAGGGTCAAGATAAGCAAGGTGTTCGAACGGAAGTCTTGAGACTACCTGCTAATATTATACGTAGGTATAATAATGTAAATTTTAGGGAACGCAATGCTGAACGGTCTACTAAAGAAGGTAGGTGCTCAGTGTATGAAAGGATGTGATAACCTGACGATGAGTGACAGACAGGCAATAATGCAATGCAAGAAAAGGCAGCAGGGCATTGAAAACGAACAAGTCCAGGACGGACAGTTTCGTCCATATGTAATGTAATAGATCGTCGTAATGTAAGTTGAGCCAGGATGAGGTAAGTGAACAGAAGACAAGAGAAGGATAGCTGCTACATATATACAGATACAGGGACAGACAGATGAAGAAAAGACAATTAAGTGCAAGGCATAGAGATATTAAGTATGTATATGAGTGTGGGTGCATAGCAAATATATACGTATATGGATAAGTGTATAAGGAGGAGGTAAGTATTAGCGTGACGTTTCGGTCGACATGAGCAGAAAATACTATCCGAAGTAGACAGTAAAAAGATTTGATTGCTATCATGATCATGTCTTATCCGGCCGTTCATTTTAGTTCGACTTCGTGGCCAATGTTGCACTTAGGGACGAGTTCGTCAAAGAGGAAGAGGGAAGGAGAGTCTACGTAATTTTCTGTGATTTGATGCGTTATTTTGTGATATTCGTAAGACGAGTGAGTGTCCTGCCTGTCCGTCTTCTTCAGTTGTCTTCCCTGGCTTATCTGTGGAATTGCTTTGCTCTATCTACCCAACGCTGCTGCTGTGGCCTATTCTGGCCTGGCCTGGCCACGGCTCTCCTCTTTCCACCAACCAACCAACCAACTCGACTTACTTCACAAAAACTACAATTTTTTCACCAAACCAAAACGACAAAATAAACGAACCGTTTACAATAAAATGCCTAAAAGTCCCCATTAATTCATTACGGCTATTGCTCCCCAATTTTTTCTCAGCATTCTGCCCTCGAAATACAGCATAAAATTCTTACAGCTCCCTTCGACTTATTTATACGGAATATCATAGAACATTAACTCACTAATACCTCTAGCCAGTATTAGTAGCCTAACGACAGAAGAAAAACAACAACAGATAACTATTTACGTAAGTACAAAGGAACGAACTAACTTATCTCTCTGTGTCTCTCTATTAGGATCACCTATGGGATATTATAAATATAGGGACAAGTCAGTCAGTCACTGCTTAAGTAGTATAGATAGATGTACTAATACAGTGCAGATAGATGCACTAATATAGTATAGACAGACATATCCACCTCCTAAATAACAACGCTCTGCTACTTTGCTCAACTTACTTACTTACGTGATGCTTTACTTGGTTTGTTATTATTGCTCACATACACGTATATCTCAAGATTACTTTACTACACTACATATGCATCACGACAGGAAAAGCTACTAAACTTGACTGCTCTGCTATAATGTTTGCTTCCATGGGTCCGGATTCAAATATGACTATAGCAAATATACGAATGCGACACACGATTTCAGCCAAATTACTACTACGTTAATTTATGAAGGAATAATTCGAAAAAAATCCTTTCGTCTCTTCCAAGTCTATAGGGGTGGGATACCCTAATAGTGGCACACTACATATTTACGTTTTTCGACTAAAAAAGTCGCAATAACTAAGAAGACGCTTATCTCGTGAACAAGAAAATAAGGCCCTGCCTGTCTCAATGGCTCGCAAAATTAATTGTCCCCTATTTCATAATGATATGACTTCACCAGTAGTGCAATAAATACTTATGGATACGCTCTGCACAGGCTGTAATATAATATAATGTCATGTTATGTGTTGGTACTTCCAGCCAAACGGGTAAAAGCCATGTTAACGCAGTGTAGTTCTCCCAAAGTTTTATTCCTCTCGTGATCCTACCAATTTTACTCGACTATTTCCTATTCTGTATAAAAATTGCAGTGAAATCAGTTGTTGTAGGTATACTTGACTATTGTGTGTAGGTACACTTCAGTATAACTATACTTGTAGTAGTGAGTGGCTGAATATGCCAATGGAATGTGTATATTAGTCTCTCGTCGTAAAAAAATCATTTTATTATACTTTTTCTCCTTCGATATTCTCTGATATTTCTTTTATTCTATTTTCTTGCTCTTTCTTTCTCTCTCCGCAATAAATAGTAGGTACATAAGTAATGACAATAAATAGTATAACATTCTCACGCATTGCAACTTATTGAATCAATTCCATTTTCTTTGTAAGTTTACATTGTGCAAGCTATACAATGACAAGAGAGCATAAAGAATAATGAATGGCCTCTGCTCTGCTTTACTGCTCCGTTCTATGCAAATGAATTCGATCTGCATAAATTCAAATTGAATCAGATATTATGTCTATGCAAACACATTCGTCTCCTCGGAGGGAATTGATCATTGAAAATACATGCAAATGAAGCTATAAGACTCTCGAGCAAAGCCAAATCATTTTTGATTGATAATAAAAACAGGGAAAAGACTATATAAGGAAGGATATGCATACATTTCTGTGGCTATTGTGTTGCAACAGAAGATGAATGCGGAAAGAGTAGCTATTAGAGTGCTCTTCTCTCATGTTCTATAATGTATTAAATGAGAGTAATGGGAAACGAAGTAGCGGCGGATCGATTCATCTACTTTGCATTGTACTTCTTATTATCATATACATTCCTATAAGCACATTTAATAATAATAATAATCATACAGTATAATAGGCAGTGCAATGAAGGAGAAGTTGAATACAGATATACATATCAGTCAGAGTATGTAGTAAGTACATACATTGAGGACGTCGTGGCATATAAACTGAATTGAACTGAAGTGCAAGTGTAGAAATGAATGAATGGGAGAATGTATATATTATCGGAATGGGATACAGCTGCCGTTTATTGGACAATTTCCAATAGCACACACAGAATCCACACATAAATATAGTCCACTCTATAGAATATATGGGAATTAGCATGTCTACACTCACACATAGATAATTTAAATACTGATCGTAAGAATTCATAAGAAGTAATGTATTAGTCGAGGAGTAAGCAATGCAAAGTGTAAAAGCTGGGATGGATTGAAAGGGTTCCCAAGAAAATAAATTTTAAACAGAGCTCCTGTTTAATATGCATGCATAAATTATGGGAAAGTCCTTAGATATGCAGATTTCTATAAGAATAAGTTGAGCTCAGCTCATTCAGTCATCGTCAGTGATTTAAATATATCTCCGCTGATAGTATACTCATGGAATAAATCGATTCAGCCGAACCAAAGGAAAAATAAAGCAATGAAGGAGAGCTTAGAATCACAATAATCATCTCTTGTGCATATGCATGCAACTGTACGCTTTAATTGTGAATACTCAGAATATTTAGCATCTAATTGTATGCCGAACTAGCGATAAGCTAACATATAGCGACACAGAGCTCCGTTGAATAGGACAAGATCACCCTGCACCTTAACACAACATTGTATTGTGCATAGGTATGTATAGGGTTGATGTGGTAAGGTAGCTACCCTTTATTCCGTAACAGGCCTTTCGGAACATCAAAACACAAACAATAATAAAAGTAGTAAGTGAGTGAGTGAACAACTGTAGGTGAGTGAGAGGACAGCTAAAGGTGCATAATATTAATGGTGAACATACGAGGGGTGAAATATGCAAACGAGATGCAAATAGCGCCAATCTATTACCTATATCACCTGTTGTGTGTTTAGCCTTCTTTCCCTACCATTCTCATGCATCCACCTAATTCCACGATACACTTACAGTAATTAAATCACCCTTTACAAACGTGGAAATTTCCAATAGTCAAAGTATAAATAATTGTAATAAATACAACGTTCGTCAAAGAAAGTATGTGAGGGAATTTGCTACACAGAGCAAAGTTGGTCAAAGAAATGGTATAAAAAATAGAAATAAGCGAAGCGAAGCCAAGTGCAGAGTCCACAAAAGTCCATATAGGTAGTTGTATCAAAGATGTGTAAGTAAGTGTAGCATAGCCCAGCCAAGGCATATAAGGCGAGTGTAAGCTGCAAGGAACATTGAACGTGATTAGCATCCCCCTTCACGAGCTCATTGTACGCTTCTTAATCGGTTCGGGAAACTCGGCTCGGGGAAAAAACCGTGAGAAATACATTTTTACTTCTTTCACTAACTCATTTGCATCCCCACTACTAGGACTACTCATAATCTCTGAGATTTCCTTTACTCAAGAGAATTACAATCCATCCCATTGTAGTACCTATACCATACAAATACATTTATTACACTGCATCACTCATTACAGCAATCTCTATGTGTATGTACGCTAATCGTAACGAAAGCGAACTTCTAAATAATAGTTACAAATAGCAACTTCACCTATATCCTAGGAGGGACAGTATATGGAGCACTTAAGTTCAGGATGGTGAATCGCTTTAGTTAGGTGGATGCGTAGAGGCAGACTAATATGCATATTCAATCTATTTATTTATGTATCTCTATAGTTTCTCCTTCATCTCTATCGTATGCAAATCATCTCACCTATTCAAATATTCTTTCTTTTTGATTGATATTCTATATATAAGAGTTATTAGCTTTTTAGCTATTTCAATAGCCTGCCTCTCTCAATCCCTCACATTACTTACACTTTGCATTATCTCCATTACCAAAGCCAAAATTTAATAGCGAGCAATTCAGCTCCTCTCCGCCTTTGCATATGCATATTATCTGTCTTGTCTATCTATCTATCCATCCGTCTATTATGTTTATGTATCTATTCTCACAGTATTTCTTCTCCATTCGCTACACACAAAGCTTTACAACTCTTCAATCCATCTATACTCCATCCTAAATATTTTATTATTTATAGCTCCTTGCATAATTTAACTGATAGATAGAAACGATCCAACTGCCTACATTTATTTCCCAATTCAAATAATCTGCATAACGAAGGATTTTCATTTCACCCTACTACTCATTTCACACAACCCTTACTCTTTTTTCATTATCCTATAATATATACGCTATGTCATTATGTTCTTTGATAAACCTATGAATTTCTCCACTCTCTCCTCCAAGACACTAAACCAAATCGAACTGGGACCTAAATTATTATCTGCAGTCAGCAATAACCAAACCTATTTATATCAAACTATCTTTATGCATTATCTTTGTGTATAACGCTGAAATTTTCTATTACACTACAAAGCATTTAGTAATGCATATCCCGGAATGAATATTATACTTCCGATTCTATACATTTTCAGATTCCGAGTAAGAATAAATTTGGTAGTGAGTAATACATAGGCATTAGCAGAGCTATCTGTAAACGGAATAAATAAGTAATCTATGTATACTGATTCTATATGGGGCATTTGAGCATTTGACGATAATGTTGAACCACATCCCATTGTAAGTTATAATAAGTATACGGTTTTATCATCATCATTCGTTCATTTGATTGACAAGATACAGCTCCTGTTCTATTAGCAAAGTATACTAGACAAGTACTACTAAGATAATGCAAAGATCTCTGGGGATTATTCGCCTCTTTGAGAAGTGAAAGATTACAATTATTTATAAGCTATGGTGTAAAGGAGGAGAGAAAGGATTTGTAGTAAGAAGTATAAATATGACACAACTCGGCACAGAATGCATACGTGCAGTCTGGCTGCAAAGAAACGGTCTCTTAATTCCCAGTCTGTAATGTATATACAATAATATTTATGATTTCCACATCAGATGCAAAGTTATAGCTCCTAAGGTGAGGCTGGAAGTCAAGTCAAGAGTCACAGCTAAAAGCATGCAAATAAATTAAAGCACCAGCGTCATGAATATTGAGAAAATGTGTGTAATAGAACGCTGGCTCCTGATTAAGAGTGAAGTAAAGTTTTGGAGGGACAGGGAGACGTCGTCGTTGCCGTCGCAGTCACGTCACCGTCAAAAAGAGAAAAACATTTGCTAAATGGAAAAGTGGAGGAAGGTGGATCTGAGACTGAAAGGAGGATGAAATTCATGTCACCACACTCAAATAGAACACCAGATAAAAAATGTCTATTGACAGAAACTGAGATTTTATAGGAAAACGAGTCGTTTATGTGGATAGAGACAAACTTTTTACTTTGATTTAAAGCTTTTATAAGGATTGTCAATTGAGTTGCTGGAAATTGCCGGGAGTGTAATTGCCAGTCATTTAATTAGTAGCTATACATATCTGAATTTATTTTGTGTGACGTGGCTGTAAGGAATGGAGTTGAAGTTGTATGTAAATATGGTAGGTAGACGAGAGTGTTGGCAGTTTGAGAAAGCTACTCTTACAATTACAAGCATAATTAATATTTATCACATTATATAGGCAGCGTATTTTTTATTTTCCTCTGAGCGTTAAGGCCCACTAATTGCAAAGTAAGGTATGGTTTAGATTTTACACTGCAAACGATGTAAGGATGTACATGTGAGGCTGGTGGCAAATCAGAGTGAAGTATAAACTGGCGATGAGTATGTATGTCGTGATGTATGTCGTGCACAATTACATAAAGCGAAGTAAAATAAAATAAGCCAAAGAATACATTTGGAGGAATTGTATTTAATTAGACAGTAATAAAACAAATTTATTCTATGTACTTACTTATCTGTGTGCCTTATTTTCCCTTCGGGCAAATGTACTTAACTTACTGATGATGTATTATCATATCTATAATTTATTTGTCGACTAATACCTGTAGTGAATTTATATGCAGAGTGTGTGCTTGAGAATTGTTTCATTTTGTAGTTCAACCTGCCTGTAGTTCTTTCTAGTATACTTACTTACACTGCAGTACAATATTACTATGTACATGGCATGTTTTGTGGTTCTACCACAATATTGCTTGCAAAATCTTATTGTCAGGCTAGTATTGTACAGTGCATTGAGTTATATATTATCTAGCTGTTATGTTCAAGTAGTTTGGTAGTCAGTTGGTTTCTGTGCAAAACATCCAGTATAAAATATATTCATTATGCAGGTAGCTGTATCGCATTGAATCACTTCACTTTGATATTTTCTAGTGAAAAAGAAGTGAATTCTGTGATATTCACATTTAGTCATTTTAGTACAATCCAAATAGAGATAAAGTATGTATAAAGAGTGGATGGAGGAAGGAAAGAGGCAGAAGCTGAGCTCAGTCACTCAGCAGCCAAGGCATTGTTTACCATTGCTCATGGCTATTAATTTCATTTCATTCTTTGAAACGTTGTAAAATATAGATGCGATGGAAATCAGAGTTTTAACGTGCTCTTGCTATATTGACAAGATGAGCGTAGAATGTTAATAACACTTTTTACTCCAAATGACTGGAGAAGAAGGCAATAATCACGTAAACAGCATTTCATGGCTAGTTTCTCGGTAGTAGTATGCCATCCCAGGCTATGGCATGGGTCGTCGTGGTTGTCGAAGACTCGTCTCTCTATCTCTGTGCTCTATCCTCCAAATACTCTTACACCAGCACAGACTCAGCCATTCTTATATAATATCACATAGACATAATATGTATACATACGTAGGTGGACCACATTCCTCCCCCATTCTATTCTTTATCTACTTATATCATACATTAACCGTTCTATTACCTTCTCTCTTACTGCACAGCGACAGGTACACCACACTCATCCATGTCCTTATACATTGCACCAGGTAATCTATCACTTTATTATATCATTTCTGTCTAGAATGTGTACATAGACTCTTTATTTGACTAGCCCCAACTATCTTCACTACTTTCCAACTTTAGACCCTATACACAGTAGTGAATTTGATTTAAATGGCTACATAATAAATATTTCAGGTTTAAAGTGCGCATACAAAGAAATGATCCATTGAAATCTCCTCTGATATCAATATTCTGTGACGAAATTCAAGTTCTACCATAAATTGATACTGTACTATGTACTTAAATATTATGGATGCGGTAATTTAATCAATGTAACCAGCTTTGGGTGCTGTTGCTAATAAGTTGAGTAGCCTTAAGTAAATATCAGTCAGTGACTTCTGTTGTAGATTTTGGATGGAAGAAAAGTCGGCAGAATTCAAGCAGTATTGAAATGGTTATATTATAGCCGTACATAGAGGTAATGCATAAATAACTAAGTAGGAAATTACAATGAAATTTTATGATAGGCAAGTACCTATGTAAATTAATGAAAAGAAATACGAACTACATAATTGTGAAGCTGCTAAATATGAAAAAATTGAAATGTAGCGAGATAAATATGAGTTGTTGAGGAAGAATGTCAGAGGAATAAGTAGGAATAATGAGTGCTTGGTTGAAGTTATGTGTACGTGTAGAGCAATAATGTATTTGTGAGGAGAACATAAAATTATTATGTATCCTTTCCATAGTTGTACACAGACAAATAAATAAATAAATAGTTATGGAGAGAAGGATATTGAGGTATATTACTTAGAACAAGGACTAATAGCTCAAGTAAATGATACAATGTTAATAGAAATGGAAGGATGGAGAGACAGAAAATGTCTAGGAATCATGTATTGTTTTGTATTTGTGGAGAATGCATTCTGAATGGTGTGATAGACTGATAGAAAGCAGACAATAGTGAGCCTTTGAGCCAGAGGTTGATTCACACCTACACTCTAAAAAATTCGACCTCAAAAACTCACACCTAGACGATTTTTCCTCGTTTCGGGAGATGCCATTTGTATTAAAATGCCAAAATCTCTATAAAGAATAATGTTCTCGTCGACTATGTTCGAATTTTAATACATTCATTTGAGTTGGAGCTCTGGACATGACTCAATGCTCGCCTCTACCTTTACCATGTATGATAATTATATCTTTTGTAATGAAAGAGTTATGAAGGAACTATAACCATTAACCATTAGCAGTTAAAATAGTTTTGGTAGGAGCCCACGATCTCTAAAATCCCTTTCCATCCATCCGTCCGTTTCTTAAATCCCATTTGGACAACAATAAACATTCAGAAAACCCTTGGCTCACTGTTTGTTTGTATGTAGGCAATGGAAGAATGACTACGTGGTCTGCCGCTCTTATCGTCTCTATAATTCATTTACCAACACTTTTCTCTATATATGACTCAACTATTCATCCGAATACAGAGTCACCATCACCATATAACTCGATAGCAATTCAAAAACCAAACTCAAGTAAAGAATGGGAAAAATAGAAAAGGCAGGCCATCAGTTTCTTAAATTCTTATTTAATGCTTCTCTGACAACAGATTCAAAGTAGAGCCAAAGCCAGAGACTTTGTAACAGTCAAAAGAGAGCAATAATCATATTATATACTACTTAATACAGTACTTTCAAACATACATACCATGCCATAATAATAATCTGGATACCTACCTCCATACTTACTGCTCTTCCAACCATACAAAGCAGTTCAGTTCAAGTATCGACTCGACTAGAAATGAATATAATAATATTCAAAATGTGTTAGTTATTCAAGACAAGTCAACTAGGAGCCAGAGGCAGGGCATTGACAACATGCTACACTACATACATACCAAGGCAAATGGACTCTACTCATGGTTATCTAGGGAAAAGGTAGGCCCGACGTTTTCAAACCAAAATTTTACTTTCTTCGTTGACATGAAGTACCCCTTGACTATACATCTGAACAGTGTGTAATATTTACTAATGCAGACTGGCTACAAAACATTTGTATAGCCAGTCTGAATGAAATTTAATTTGACAAAATTCTGATGGGCCTACCTTAATTGCATACAAACACCAAACCCTTCTTCAACCATTAGACTATCAGGGCTTAAATATTAAAATACAAAACACTCAAGCCAAATATATGTTTTCCACGGAATTGTTGTGATCTGAGATGTGGGGAGGGAGTCACATAGTTCATGAGCATACAATACTACGATTCTATTATGTAGATTAGGAAATATGTACAACAATCTTTAACGTTTATTGCAAAATACAGAATATTCCAGTTAAACAGACACAGAGAATTCAGAAGCTCACTGCCTAGTTGACATATGACTTGAGGCTGCAAAATACACATACACCAACAGATCTGACTGACTGACGTACTACATATAAATACAATGACATCCCGTCCAAAGACGCTCTTTCAAGTTAATAACACAGCTCTTTGTCACAATGGCATTAGACGCTATAGATGAGCTTGATATAATTTCTGAAAAATGATAATTGGCTCCGGGGTATCTATTCCATTACAATAATTCTGCTCAGCAGCTTCCCCGCTTCTCCGTCTCATCCGACATTCTGTCTATCTATATATCATATAGTAGCTATATATCTATATACCTAGCCTTACTTACAAATCATATTATGCATATGTAAGTACTATGACAGTATTGCAGTGGCTGAACCATTCGGGAGAGAGTAAGTGGATGCAATGCAGAACACTATAGCTCACACACAACTTCGAAATTCTGTATATTCACTGCCTGCCTGTGTATTGTAACCATGTAGAAAGTATTATTCCACTAGTTTGTCTCATTTTTTCCTTCCATGGCTTCTCATTTCCCAATTCCCGGGTATTGTACTTTTTTCATTTTCACATCCACCATTACACTACAGTGCCATACCCTACTCCCATTTTAGTGCATCTTCAGACTCATCTCTCAGACCATACTCGCTCCTCCATTATACCTACTCGCAAGAAAATAATTTGTGTAATGGAATAAAGCAGTAAAGCAATTTGCAAATATTAAAAATTGTTCTAATCGATTTTCCCTTGTCTTCCCTGCCAACTCATTTTTTCACTTTTGGGTTTTATTTTTCAGGATAACTACACCGAGAAAGGCATCCCATATCTCCAGAACCTAGTATCGCTGTTTATCTCCTCCAAACTACAGATACACTATATTATGCATGGATACTATATTCATACCCACAATTCTTGCACTTACCTTATACTAACTTAATAACATAATATCCCAACTGAAGTAGTTCCTAAACGAACTCTACGAATGTTATTATCATAAGATGAGAAAGCAAATTATCATGAGCGAGAAGAGAGACGATATCTGTCCTATTTATAGACGCGTAACTAAAACATATGCACTTTCCTAAAAATTATTCTTTTGATTTACTGCGTCTATGATGAAACTTCAGCTATATATTTGAATTAAAAACTCAACTGATCTCCATCGCTATTGCAGGGTTTAACTATATTTTCCTTAAGTGTACATAACATATTATTTAGCTGTAACTATTTATTATTTTATTATCTTGTCATCGGAAATCTAGAAATTATTTTT
>JABASH010000769.1:0-33727 GCA_019776445.1 Tomocerus maximus | reverse complement strand
TTATTTGGTAATGATGATTAGATATCCCAACACTGCTGGCTCAGAAGTCTCACTTAGACATGTAAGTCGAAACATGTTAATTCAGGAATACTTGTTAGAGACGAAATGAATTATTCTTCCCTTTGTTGGAAACCTTATGAGAATCATTAATTACCTCAGGAATGCTATAAAAATTAACTTGTGGATAGTTTATACTGTCTGTCTATCTGATTGCCTTGACAATTTCTATGTAATTGTAAACTCTGAGAATTCAGTATTTAGTTTGAACATTAAAAACATGCATAATAATATTGGAGTATTTTTTATCATTTATTCTGCAGTTCTATCTTATCGATCTATATCTTAGCATTTTTCATCCCACATCATCTATTACTACAGTGAACATATTATACTAATATTACTTCATACATATTAGTAGTAGGTAGGCAGTTAGTTAATGAGCTATAATCATAACCTCCCTATATACAATATTTATATATTCAAGTTGGCGATGAAATGTCAAACCTGAAATTAAAAATTAAATATAGGTTAATACGTTTAAGCAAATGAATTTTTCTTCGGTCTTTAGGTATGTACACTGTGCCCATAATAATTATTTAAATTAAAGAAACGATCCCAGTTAGAAATGAAATGCCGAATCCAAAAGCTATAAATACTACATCAAACTTAAGCAAAATGTTATCTACTAGTCTACTCTACATACTCATTATAATGAAAATTCCATGTACTTGTGGATATGCGTATGTTAAATACTACATAGAAGAGAATCTGTTAAGAAAAATATTTTATGCGCTACGCTAATTTCTTTATGAAGGATCAAATAAATATGTGTGCTTATGTCGAATTTTCGCTAACTGGCCCTCTCTACTATAGTATCCACTTGTGTCGTCGTCCAGTTGACTTGAATCAAATAAGGAAAACAAAAGGGATGTATGCACTTAAAGTAATTTTGTTAACATTATAAGCATTAGCTCTGATGGGAATGAACAGTCTCTGCAAAGATATACCCAATCAAAAAGATTATTTTCATAGTTTAGACAATAATAAATTGTATGTGTAAAGACGTTATTTTTAAGGTCTTATCAGATCAAACAAGTATAAATGATTAATATTTATATAGAATATCTATTAGTTATTGATGTCGAGGATAGGTAGATCGCATTTATCTTCTGGCACCCAAAGCTTTCCTGAGGGATTAGAGGGCAGTCAATAGTTCATTTATTTCGGAGTAGAATGCAGCAGACAAAGAAAAGAATGGAACCTAAAAATAAAATATAATGAGGAATTGGAGAAAAAGTTCTGTTAAGCTATTTTCCATCCCACATTGCATACAAAATATTATACAAAATAGACACGGTATATTTGCTTGGAATTATAAATATGTAGATATGCATGAATACTATTAACCTGCAACTACTTCAACGACTAAAAGACCTAGAAAAGCTATTACGAATACATTCATATTGCAAAGGCAGGGTAATTCAGTTCAGAATAAACGCTAATAACTTTTGTAATGTATCTAGTAGGTACTTGAGATAATGTGCATGGTGAATGTAAATATTTTTTGCATAGCCAATAGAAAAGAAGACTCGCTAGTAAGAAGTGCCCCAGGATAGACAATGGTGATTGCAGTTCGGTAGTCAGTGAGATTGGACAACGGATCGACAAACTGACAACTGACAATATAGTAGTAAAATAAAGTCGCAACTTTAACGCAATTTAAATAGTTTCACTGTATTATTGATTACTACTGCAGAAGTCGCTCCCTTCTATTGTTCATAAATACTTCTATTCTTGATTTTACGTAGAGTTAGTTTTTAATTCATGATTATGTTGTTATTACCTGATTGTAAAGATTAGCCTCGGTGACATAATTGCCCACTGCATACGAGAAGCCATATCCTATATAGATTCCCCAGTTGAATAGGCTCATAGCTAAACCTCGGTGGTTGGCAGGAAACACGTCACAGATGAGTCCGCCAGCCAAGGGACTGCATGCAGCCTCCCTGCAAATAGTTTAGTTCATGCACCTTACTTTTCTCTAGAATTATGCATTTTCATGATTTCATTTTTCCAAAGTTACCCTGCTGCTAGCAACATTCGAGAAGCCACTAAATGCCAGTACTCCGTAGAGAAGGCAGTTCCAGCCAAAGAAAAACTGAATATGAAAGCAGCAGCAGCCAGAAGATACACCCGATTCATCCTGTCGGCTGCCATACCCCAGAAAAGACCCGCCACGGTGAACACAGCAATAAAACTCGGGCCGGCAAGAATTTGGTACTCAAGTCCCAACCCGGAGTATGTCCATTCACACACAGTCTCACTCCCGTTACCCGTTGTCATATTACGGCACCTGCATTTACACACATTTTATTTATTTTTGCATAGCAATTGCATCAGTCTGAATAGTTAGTCAAGTCCAGATGCATAAACTATGCTTTATAATAATATTCTTTACGAGCCCGTTCACCCAAAGTTACTTGTCAATAAATGAGAAAAACAATGTGGCCACGGCCACACAAAATTAATCTAGCCTGATTGACTGGATATGAATATTAAATATTATTTCATTTATTTTTGCATAGCAATTGCATCAGTCTGAATAGTTACAATAGTCAAGTCCATATGCATAAACTATGCTTTATTAAAATGTTTTATAACTATACTTTATGGGTATAAAATAAGTTAATTTATGCCACTACATCTACATTACTACAAACACACATAGCCGTTAGGAAGTATTAGCATTACTCATCCTGTGTTTCTATCTCCGTGCACAATTTAGACGACAATTCTTTGCATTCAGGCAGTAGGAAACATCCTTTGTCACCGTAGTGGATGTCTTGGGCGACAGCACGACTCACCGTTCCAATTAAAAAGTGACCCAGCTCACCAATCATGTAAGTACTTGCCAGCATGATTAACATCCATGCCGATTTTATTGTCACACTGCCAGCCATATTTCTAAGGTTGTACGGAGAGACGATAATATTGGATAGACGGTACTTCAAGGACGAATTGTAGACGTAATCTCACAGACACCCCGAAAGCCACTTTTTCTTCTCAAATTTTGAAAGACTGTTAAATCAAAGAAATTAAATCCTATTCATGCATTTTATAAAAATATTTAATATCGGCTTCTTTGTAGAACAATTCACAATTGTCGAAAAATTGCATTTAAACAAATATGTGTGCGTAATTATTTATTGTTACACTATACAGATTATGTTAGGAATCCAGTGCAATCAAACATATCTAATCTTTTTTACTTGTAGATACTGCTATGATATAACATTCGGAATGCTATCTATTTGATCCATTTAATTCTATACAAACTGATCACCTCTTAACCTACACTTTTCACATTAGTATGTCAGTGGTCTGTCTGTATTCCGATACAGAAACTGGTTTTCAGAGGTTTGGATCCGCTAGAACTACCACTAACTAATTCTACGGGCATACCGAGGTATGTCATATAGTATTTCGTGATATTTATATATTTAGTTGATATATGGCAATCACCCAGTCGCATAGTGAAAATTGAAGACGCTTTAATGGAAAACTGACTTAACACGTCAATGAAACTGAATTAGTAATCTACTTGTGCGTGTCGAAAATGAGGGAGAACGGTGAGTTTTGTTCATGCGTTTTGACCTGGTTATAGTATAGTATACAGAATTTTTCCTTTTAGCTCTGCAGAATCGAATTAGCAAGTTACTTTTTTCTGGGATGGCCATAATACTGTAAGAGCCTTATCAATCAGCAACCAACATGCACATCCCAACTGTCTGCCTTATTTCATATCCATTCATATTATCACAATAAAACAATCAAATCAATCAGATTAGTAAACAATGAAATATAATTCTGCTCTGACAGTACAATTTGTTTTACATTACAATAACTTATGATAAAATTCACCATTATCGTACTATAAATGATAGTGATGTGATTACATTTAATGCAGTAATTTATTTTGCATCTTAAAGTAAATATACTATGCAGTAGAGTTGGAATAAACAGATAATATTATATTCATGTATGGATAGTGTACACTGTCTGTCCTGTGGTTGTAAGCTTGCTATATAATATTATAATATGGTAGTTCAAATTGATGCATATTAAAATTTAGCTGTGAAATACACGAACTCAATTCCCTGCTTTTCCAGCGACAATATTATATGAGAAGGAAACCAAAAAGTAACTAAAATAATATCTTACCTATAAACGTCTACACTATACATTACATTACAACGATGCATACGCGCTTACTAGTCATTGAACTATACGTTTGTTACAACTGATAAGCATTATCTCAGTTAGTTTAGGCTTTGCATATTATCAGATTTGGTATGAACAGGCAATGAAATAATGGCACTATAAAGATTATGTCTCAACTCTAAATCTAAACTATATGATATTAAACTAACACGTTTATTTTACTTGGAAGAAATGAAAAAGGTAAAATTCTGTGTCCACGGCTTGTACCTTAATAGTAACGAGCTGAATTAAATGATTTTGTCTTAAAGTAGTATTACTCTATATCATCAATTTGGGACGGGCACACATTTAGGGTAGATGCATATGTAAATAATTGAAGCGTGGTGAATAGTGAACGTATAGGCATGTCAAGTAATCATGCAAAGTAACTAAAAATGACTAAAAAGAATGTCTGTTGCATAAAATATGATGTCTATGGTTTGATATGGATAGGCCACAGGCTTTTGAGATACTCTCAAAAGATGCACTTATATGTATTTTTATTATACTACACCACCTTTTGTTTCAAGATTCATCTTAGGAATGAGACATGTTATTAAAAATCTATGCATTTTACATGACTATGACTGGGATATGTTTTCATTACTTGGCAAAATATTTATAGACAAATGCGTACTTCGGACATTACTAGTTGCATTGTATTCGTGTTCGTGGTATTGCTTGTATAAGTGCACATAAATAATGTTATTCCCAAATTAAATAAATAACTAATTATTATCAAGCGCCTGACTGATGCGAAGAAGTAATATATTTGGCGGTGAATGCATCGTTAAATGTAGTATAGATAATCATGATATGTGCCAATAATTCCAATAAGATCTGTTGTAGTAAGCTTAGTAGTCAACACAGCAACGGTTGCTGTGCATACTTCTGTTGTTCTGAGATGTTACTAGACAACCCTCGCTACTACAGACCGCATTTTATTACCAATATTTGTAATCATAGTAAAGAATTCATTAAATACCTGAGATTTGGTGACTATCTGGAAAATAGAACTTGTTGCTGGTAAAGTCCTTCACTGATTATTTTAATTCAAACTATATAGAAGTGATAATGCTAAGGTTTAATCCAAAAAACAGAAAGTAGTGTTTATTCCCTATGAATGGCAGTTGCAGAAGAACTTAGGTTTGTGTGGTTGGTTATTGTAAAGTATAAGGGTAGAGGGTAGTCGGTAGGTAGTCAGTAGTCTAGATAGACAGGGTAGAAGATTCGGGTAGAATGGAGCTCAATATGCCCCAGTGATTATGTATAAGAGGAGAAAGGCAGAGATGAGACAGGAAGTGGATATGGCAATTGTGAAATAAATGTCCAGGAAGACGATGATTCCGTTGAGGATACAATCCGAGTAAATTATTTGATTAAGATTCAAAGTCAGATATCCTATGCAGGCCGAGAAAATAATGAATGAGTATCGATGTCTGCTAACAGCGGAGATGAAATCACTGGGCAAGGTACTGGTTAGAAATGCAAGCCAATGAGACACGTTCAAGATAGTCCAAGGTCTCACTGCCAAGGTACTGGTTAGAAATGCAAGCCAATGAGACACGTTCAAGATAGTCTTAGGTCTCACATTCCAGGCATAAAACAGAGAGGTGAAGATTCCATACAGACTGACGAAATGTGTGATTTCGGGATGGACTTTTGGACTTTGGGGGTTCGGGGACAATGGTTTGCAAATCTCAGTCTCAGGATCCTCCTTATTTTCTGATTGGGACAAATTCCAATTTTCTGGGTGGGAAAAAAGGTCAGAGATTAATGTAGCAGCAGACGACGCGATGTTATCTGTGGACCTACAAGGTGATGGGAGCTGGAGCAACAATAAAACGATCAGTAATCGAATTGCCATGTCATGCAAATCGAACTGAATAACAAAAATAGGAAGGATAGAGAGGATAGTTGAGTATAAGGCTAAACAGACAATTGGCACTTGGATATAATTATATGAATGTCTATGGTCTGTGTGGTATATTGAGATGCTTAAATGAGACGACAGTCGTTTCAATCGCGCAAATAATATGCAAAAACAACAGGATTTGTGGTTTGGGTTTGTCTCAACAAGCACGTTGTCTCAAGCAGAATAGATATTTTGAAAACGTCAGCAGATTTTAAGGTGCTTGCAGGATCGCCTTTTTATGACTACTGTGGGAGACAGGAAGAAATCGTCAATGTGCAACTTTGCCAGAAATATTTACTATCCAATAATAGTTGACTCATTTCTCATTGATATCTATATGATATCAATGTCAGACACACAAGAAGCGGGTGTCTGGGTGTCATCACTGCACATTGCTATGCACCGAGCATCATCAACAACATCAATAAACACACACACAGCTACTTTCCATGTCATTTGTTCAAATAAATATTCTCCAATAAATACAGGACAATGCAAAATAAAAGGATGCTAAAAATATTGTTTGCAAATGCTTTGTATTTTGAACGACAGTCGTAGTTCGTCTGATCTTTTTATATAATTTAAAGGTCTTTGTCTTAGGGTATCAAGTAACTCGTATTACTCGCCCACACACTGTCACTGCATTATCTACCCTAATACTTCCACAATAAGATAAGACACTTATTTGCGTCGAACTGAAACTTCATGAATGATGCAACCAATTTATTGTTATATAATCTCTCGATTTACGAATCACAATGATGAACTAATGGGCATGTTTTCGTCCTAAACTTCATTCATGCAAACTCTGTTTAATACAATTTGCATGGTCTGAGGATCAACAAATTAAATACCAGATTTAATACCGATTTCTGCCTATTTTGAGTTGTCAATGCATGACCAGTATCATCGAATGAAGTGTATTTTTTACTAATTATGCTCAATTCCCTCTAGCATAGCTAAATAACCAAAATATTAGTCAATACGTACCTACTATATCCATGCATCTGATGGTGACAGTGTCCCTCAGATGTCATGAGCAGGACAAACACTTTATTCCATTCATAATTTTATTTAACTGATTACGGAAACCGAAAGCTAAAATGCATTTAACTAGGCACTAGGCACTGTATAAGATCACATTTCGCTTGTAAGTAGGTAAATGAGACCGGTTGGACCAGCAAATCGTGTATGTATATCACAGCAGAGAGCCAGAAAAAAGTTAAGAATGGCTATACCATGTCAATTAAGCTCAGGTATGGTTTAAATAGATTTATTTCAAAACTCAATCGACAAAGAAAAAATATCTGGGTTTCGAATATTATTGTGCCTTTCCACCACTCCAGATTTAAGGAGCATTTATAAACGTTACCAGTTTCATTTCAGATGCTTTCAGTTACATAAATATTTCATGCATTTTCATATCAATCTTATGTGTATATTTGTTATACCTACAGAATGTTTGTTGGTTCATGTAGTTCTACGTAGCCAGCGTGGCACTAAATTCAATGAAAGTAAAGTCACATGTTATACTGGATACAACTTAGTACACAAAATTCAAAAATTTGTCATAGGGAATATAAGTGGTCTACACTGCACTGCAAAATGAAATTTTAGTTGACAGAAGAGGAAGCGACTTTTTCGAAACAGGTAAAAAGGTACTACTGCGGGGTTCCTTAGGATTTAATATTGATTTAGACATTTTAAGTGCGTAGTAATATTTAAAAATATCTTACCTCTCTAGGGAACGTTGTAAATTGTTAAATTCATTTTTTTGAAAGGTGCTGACACCGAAGAAATATCCCCAGTTGGAGCGTGAGGATGACGAGGATGGAGATCAGTTGCCCGTGTCACTAACTAGACCTCTACAGCTGTGATTTCTAATTTTGGATATTTGGAAGGATTTGTTGTCACTGACTGGATAGTGGTCATCACTGTCGTCAATGGACTGCTTAGAATGGCAGTTTTGCACAGAGCACTTTTGAGCTGGTTTCTAGGATTAGTTTTTTTGATATTGCTTGTGATTCGTCTAGATCAAAGAACTCAGTGGAATTGGTTTATTGTGTTCATACCAATGTGGATATTTGATGGTTCCGTGTTGACCTACGTGGGATTTTATGTTGTCAATAAGTGCAAACACATTTCCCATGACAATTGTGTCACACGGACTCAGTTTTGGATAACTTTCAAACTGCCAAGTAAACTACAATTCGTTATCGCAATCGTATTTAAAGTCGCTGTTCAGATTCTTCTCTGTCTGAAATTGGAAATACCGTCTTGGGATTTGCCCCTGTATTACGTGTTTATCCCTCTGTGGTGTATATTGGCTGTAGTTCTGTCTACGATCACCTACCATCTTCTCGAATCCGTAACATCTCGGACGCCAATTAGTGATGTGAGATTTTCTACAGGAATGCCTTCTTAACAGAACTATTCCCTTTGGAGAGAAACTGTCGTTTATAAATTGATCTATGCACCAAAGTTTGTGACAAACTTGTAATTCATAATTATAGACTTATATATAACAAAAGTTCAAATTTCTATGTAATTAACTAACACTGATACTATAAATATTGTTATCCCTATGGACAGGTATCTTATTCTAATTAAGAAATTCAACGTTACTTCTATAGTATTATCGGCATTACCAAATAGCTATGCTTAAATTGAGTCTGATTTGTTACAACAACATCGATTTAAAGATTATCGTCACGTTTTGTATCGGTGATGTGGTATCCTACAGTGACAACTACTGACGTTACTACTTTGTAATTTAGACCACTCAAGAAATACCTTAATAGTGGAAATAAATAATAATAAATTCAAATTTGTTAATTATGTCAAATAAATGGGCATAAGTCGCCAAATTAGTTTGTTAAATAATCTATACGCAAAACCGTGCCTCAAAATCCTCTTAAATCTTGCATGCATACACTAAACCTGCAGAAAATGTCGCGTGTATACAGACATTCTTTCACTGCATAATAAATATACATTTTCATTTGTAGAGTAAAAAATAATAACTCATAGAGAAGCAAGCTTGTGTCATACATAATACATTACATAGTGTGGTGTCTATTATTTGATAGGATGAATCAGTATCATGCCAATTTCATGGAATTTAAAAACTTGCATCTTAAACTTAATTATTGCTTAATTGAAACCACTTTGTACTTATATTTATAATCTTTCAAAGACTAGGGGTTGTAGTGCCTAAAATCTCCAAGAAACGGTCTATAATGCAAAAAACACCCATAAGCTCAAAATAAATATGTTTCAATATTTCATATCTTTAATGACTTAATTATTGTTTTGTGCTGTAGCTATATAAATCCAAAAAGTGGCAACCTAAAAGTGCTGCGGCTAAAAATAGTAGGTTCATAATAAATATATAGCCTGATAGTATGAGTGTGTGAAATATTGGTCATTGAATAATTGTCAATATTCGTCCAGAATGTCTAGCACCTGATATTTGAATAATTAAATAGTAGATTTGTGTGGACACAAGACTAACCAATGTAAGTAATGCGTTTTATGAGGATGGAAGGAGACGAATACGGTGTGGGCTGACTATTTTAGTTGCAAGAAAGTCGGAAGCTATAACTTTAAAGCAGGTTAATAATAAATTTACGTTAGCACTTTTGTGGTCGGAGCAGAAATGAGCCGAGTCCCTCTGCATATAGACTTGCTATTTATTAATGTGCATGTGCAAATAACTCATTCCTAAGCAACTACTTTGGGTGGACTCTAAATATGATGTCGACGCAACTTTTCTGCCGACCCCGAGGTATCTTTTATTTACTATTTTCCGTCTGTCGGTTTGTCATCTTTACTGCCGGGATCGTCGGCAGGCCTTCGAAAAACCGTATTACTGTTTACTAATGTCGGTTGTTGTGAAATAGGACTAAATATTGCTAATTTACTCAACATCAACAAGTTCGTCCGGCAGCCGCAGCTGAAACTCACAAGCAAACCCATTCAGAAGCTCACTTGTCTTGCTCCTCAAAGCTCGAATGTTGGATTTTGGAATTTGAACAGACAAGGGATCTTCGTAACTAAATACTTTTTCTGTCGTCAGTTCTATTCATCTACTTTCTTGTCCATTGACAACCAGTCCAACAACATCGATAACAACGACAAACCTAAGATCAATAAGCTTCCGGAAAAATTTATAACAGACATGGCTGCTCCTTACGGTAAATTTTATTTTTTTGTTACCACCAACTGTCATTGCTAATTGTCAGGACTCAGTGTCAGTGCCCTGATATCTGATGTCTTCCAGGGTTCATCTGTCACCTGTCATCTGTGCATATTAATAACAATACGCTTACTAACCACTACGCTTTGTAATTAGTTAATTAATTGGAAATTGTTCATTGGGACAGCTGACTGTCAGAATATAAAATTAAAAATTCAGAAGCGCCCTGCAAGATTTTAATTCCTAGTATTATGCATGCCACGTTAACATTTAAGAATTTTTGAATTCCCAGGTGGCGTTTTATCATTAGCTGTCACTATTTATGAATTCACTGATGTTCAGTCATCGGCTTAGGCTCTTAGGCTGAATGACGCGTTCTGATGGAATTATATGATGATGTGTCCATGTTTATTATGTCATATTTTAGATATTAGTTATATTTTTGGTCAACGTGGTCTTATTACATTCGTCACAAGTTTTATGCTCATTTGTACTTGAAAAAATTCTAGGTTGGTAATTAGCAATAATTAGTCCCACATTTTTTTTAAAGTTTAAGGGCACTAGAAATTTCTGTATGATCAGGGACTTGAAGTACATTATTTATTTAAGTACAGATTTCCCAATGAGATTATTAGTAATTACTTTCATACACAGTCAGTTGAATCAAAGGTGTAGCGTTTAATTGTGTATTTTATTTAACTTCTGTGAATTTTAAACAGCTGACATTAGAACACATTGTCTATCTCTAATGTTTAACACTAACTATTCGCATTTACATTTATATCATCCATACCATACCAAACCATCCATATTTATGCAATCGGGGTTTATAATTCAAAAAAATGTTTTCTTGACCCATACAGTTGCGATTACTCCAGAAGCTATCTCCCATATGCGGGAGTCTTTTCTCAAGGATGCAAAGAACAGAATTGCTATGCATGCTTGCACCCGAATGGACCCGTTGGAAGTCTGCCTAACTCGATCTGGTGTCGAGGAAATCTCTCACGTTTTCAACCATAAAGTAAGTTCAACCTTTCCAACTTCGTCAATACTCACTAACTGTAAAACTACTTTTTAAACATTACCGTGAGGGTGAGCAGCTTAACATGATTAGTAATGACAAATGGTTATATTTTAGGTTGAGCAAGAAGGAAAGCCAATGACAAATCAGAAAAGTAGCGGACGATGCTGGATTTTTGCATTGTTTAACGCTATTCGTGTGCCTTTTATGAAGCATTACAATTTGGACGAGTTCGAATTCAGCCAGTCACATCTATTTTTTTATGACAAGGTAGGTTTCTTTCTATAGCGACGCTTGTCAAAATGAAGATTTGTGAAATAATAGTGACATGTCATTTTTTTAGCTGGAACGGTGCAATTACTTTTTAAACAACGTTGTTGAAACACACCGTCGGTCGGAACCGGTTGAGGGCCGCCTTGTTTCATTTCTCCTTTTGGTATACGTTTCTACCTGTATGCTTCATATTTTTTGGTCTATTGTAATATTTAACAAATTGTTTTGATGCTCAAAGGACCCTGTTTCTGATGGTGGACAATGGGATATGCTTATAAATCTTGTTACACGCTACGGGATGATGCCCAAGAAGAACTTCCCTGAAAGTTTTAGTTCTGAATCTACTGCTAGGATGAATGCAATCCTTAGAAGCAAGGTTAGGTCATTACAATAATTTATAAAAGGTTATTCACGGTGCTGTGACATCGTGACTAATTACTATAATTTTTAGTAAGAATGGAATAGACATTATCTATGATTATTTTACATTGAGTGTTTTTTGATTTGTAGCTGAGAGAGTTCTGTAAAGACATTCGGGAAGAGATAGAGAAAAATGGGAAGAAAAATGTGGAATGTATGATTAAACGACAAATGAGCCAAATCTTCAAAATTATAGCAATTTGTCTCGGCGTTCCAAGAGCAGAATTTACTTGGGAGTACTACGACAAAAGCAAAGCGTACCATAAAGTAGGACCAATTTCTCCCCAAGATTTCTATGCCCAATATGTAAAACCTGTTTTTGACATCGAAAACAAAGTGAGTTCACAGCCGGACAGGAAATTATTCCAAGAATTTAATTTTACATTTGAATTGAACAATGGAGTTGTCTATTCACTTCATTTATCAATTTTTAAACCCTGTAGGTCTGCCTTATAAACGACCCGCGTCCAAAAAATTCGTATGGAAAAGCTTACACTGTCGATCTTTTGGGAAACATGGCCGATGGGAGAAAAACAATTTACAACAATCAGCCCATTGAGCTTTTGATGAAGGTGGCAGCCGAATCGATCAAAAGTGGAGAACCAGTTTGGTTCGGTTGCGAAGTGACTAAACGTTTCGCTGCTAAGCAAGGGGTAGAGGATTTAAAAATGTAAGGAAACTGTCTTTTGTTTTATAAGCTAATTGTCGACGCTTTAGTTCATATTATTTAATTAGTCTATTTTTGATGTAGCCATGATTATGAGTCCGTCTTTGGGACTGAAGTGAGTTTAAATATGTCAAAAGCCGACCGACTTTTGTACGGAGAGGGGGCTATGACACATGCCATGGTGTTCACCGCTGTCTCAGTAAATGTGAGTAAAAATTTTCTCTACCTTATAATTGTATTTTTGGTTATTTGTATTTGATGTTTCCAATTTTTGATTTTTGAAAATAATAATTTAGGATGACGGACAACCTATCAAGTGGCGAGTAGAGAATTCATGGGGGGATGACCGCGGTGAAAAAGGGTACATATTAATGACATCCGATTGGTTCCGAGAATTTGTGTTTGAGGTAGTGGTTGACAAAACTTTGGTTCCACAAGAGGTCTTGGATGTCTACTCGCTAGAACCTAAAGTTTTACCTGCGTGGGACCCAATGGGAGCATTAGCGTGCAAAGACTGTGAGAAACTTAGCGTTCCAGAATAGTAAGTATATTTACTTTCCACCTATAGTAGTTAAGTTAATACTACAATTTAAGATTTTTCATCATTGTTGCTATACATATATAAGGATATTTCAATTTGTAACAACAAAAGCGTAAGTATCTATATCATGCCTAGCCAATATATACGATGTTTCGAGAAGAGCAGAAAAGTAAGGGTTATTCGGTTATTCGACAACCCTAATAAATAAAATTATCGAATAAGGAAAAGTTGAGATTACTATTATAAAATGTTCAACCATATCAACCTTATCTTTTGCTATCAGTCTTGTCACTGCAATTTAATTGGTATTATTTATTTTTTATTTTTTTAGATCCCAGGAAACAAAAGCAGTGAAACTTTCCCTCGTCATCCTTTCGCCCATCAATGTGATTACCATATAATTCTACATTTTCCAGATCTATCCGACCTTTGTTTAGACACAAAATATATAAATCTCATTTTGTTTTAAAGCTCAGATATTCTCTACCTACCAACTATGCAATTTAGGAATACTACGAATAGGAACTAGGAATATGAATTTACTATATGGGAGTGAAAACTGCATTGTACTGCAGCTATAGAGTATGATGTATGTAAACGATTTTTAAATTTACGATTACAATTATAATTTGTATTGTTGATTAGTTAGCATACAGTTTGTGTCAGCATAGAATATTTCTTAATCGGTCAACAATACAACAATTGGAGTTAAACCAAATAATATTTGTATTTAATCTCTATTGCAATGGGTTTCTACATTTGCTATAGCACTTGTGACAGATAATAATTATTGAATTCCAAATTGTGTAAATTGTAAAATAAGAACTAATTAAATATTTATGAAGGTACGAAGTTTGCTCTTAATCTACCTTAGAATATTAAGTGTGTCCATTAAATTATAACACATTAAAGGTGTTTGGGCTGTGAACACAGGTTTAAACACAGTAGAGCAGTGGATGAAAAGCCTTAACATTAAACTACGAATGTATAAAATGAACTAAAGTGATAAGAACTAAGTAAATAACAATTGCCGGTTGTCTGTAAAATTTATCTAAATATTGGGCAGCTTTTGCTGAGATATTATTTAATGTAAGTCATAATGTAAGCAAATACTATAAAGTACATAATATGTATTACCAATAAAATAATACTAAATATAAAGGTATAACTTTGCTACTAAAAGAAGTTCAGCAAAGTTCATAGAGGTATTGAATGAAAACGAAGGTAATTTTGAAGTACCATGTACCTATGTAGTTTTCCCATTCACATTTTTTAATGTTATACTCTGTTGTGCTTGTGATGAAATTCTTAATCACTGAATGCCTATACATGTAGAATCAGGGAGTTAAAAATATTGTTAACACAAGTTCCCGAAACCTTTGGATGGAAATCCTGTTCTCATGCTATGAACTGATTTTTTGCTTCATTGTAATCATATTCGATTGCCAATAGACAAACCATCATCAATGAAGGTGGCCCTCTAAGTATCTAGTAGCCTTAGTAGTAGTCGATGTTAATGTCAAAATTATAATTAGCCAGATAATTATGAAGTCTCAGAAATTATTTAGGTACATAAAGGTGAATATTTATTTTACTCTATTTGCAGTATATTAATTTGACATAATAATCTGTTAATAAAATATCACAATATTATGAGACAATACAAAACTTTTCAACTTATTGTCCTATTATATATAGGTAACAGGTTGACGTCATGTAACTTGGGCATCAGGGATTCACGGCTTTTCGAATAGGTAACGCGACCTTCATGTTGACATTATTTATAAGATTTTTATTGTAATTTGTGTTAATAAACTCTTCGCATTGAGCGTCTATTCTCCTTCTATTCAATGTAGGTGTATGTAACAGTGATTAACAAACAGTCATACATAAATTAAAAGGATGTAGGTACGTTTGGATTGTGACCATCACATTATCGAGTCATTTTAAATTTTACATGTCTTATCCCCAATTGTCATATATTATAGCTTCTTGCTATTATTTTAGCAATTACTTCCTCCATCAATGCATATTTGTCTTTTCTAATCGTTCCCCCTCGTAACGACCTCTTAGGCAATACATTGTTATTAAGTCTTTCTCATTTATGTTGTGCCACTGCATTTACTTTGTTGTTTATTATTTTACTTAATCCGAGTATGACTGGAAGAAGGAATACTCCAAAGGATAGATTTGTTCGTTTTCAAATTCGCTCAACTTTTAATGCTAACGTAATGTATAGTAACGACAAACTTACTCACGATAAATTACGATTTTGAACCTTTCTAGAATTTCTTGGTGTCCTACACTTTACCCGAAGGACATTTTTAAGTGTGGTGACCACAAAAATCGCATTTATAGAATTGATAGAATACACTAGCAGTACACAGGAAGAAAAGAGTTTTGCTAATTTTTGTCATTTACTACTGATGTCGCGATTCTGTCTTTCTAATCTGACCCTCGACATAACTCATGTATTTCAAACTACGTTCTTACATAAATTATAATATTCGTATTATAAAAGTAAAATACGTAACGTGCAAAAATGTGATTGTAAATATGACGGATGTCCACTACGTAAATAAGAATTTACTTAAATTTGACTTTAAGAAAGATTTTAACAAACTTAGAATTTGTTTTTCCGGAAGAATAACAATATCTGGCGATCGGAAATTCCGGTAATTAAACAGTAAGTGGAGTCCCAAATATTTTTATGAAACTAGATCCAACTCCGGCTGGAACTGTTCACAGTACTATTTATTATTTGTCTAATATTTAATGTTTATAAAAATCTATTTATTCATTGTAGGTCATTAAACTCCACAAACCACGAGTTCAGAAAGTTTTAATTGTCAGCATTGAGGGGATTCTCTCCTGCAAAAGTTATCAGTTTATAAAGTCCACCCAAATTCTTGATACCGTTTTCAAAAGCAATCTATTACGACCTCTTTTAATTTGGATTCTATGAATTGTTATCTTGATTGGTAAGACATACTTACATATAATAAATGTGGATACTGTATATAGGTATGCTGATATTTAATATATTGTAATTGCTCCACAATCTATCAATTTAAATAGAACACTATATTTGTAGACTCCTCAATTTGTTTCTCTACTGAGTATATACTTGATAAATTTAGTACTACAATTAAATGCTATGACTGCTACTAATAATTTAGAAAAGTTGCTATTTGCCAATCAACTTTTACCAATCAAATTCATAATTTTCGAACTGTGTAAAGTAATCTCTCTCGCTCGTTGTATTATGTAGAGAGGAGGGCAGTCTAATAATCACTAAATCCTACTATATAGTTCTTATATTGTAATTCGTCTGTCTCTCTGAGACCGTATCAGTAGCCTTTGGTTGCATATATTATATTTTACTCTCTAACACTGACGTCACTGACCTTTCTCTTTCCAGTGATATTGAAGTTTAGCCCAAACTCCTTTGCACATCCGAATTAGACGAGGGTCATAATCTTCTGGCAGTGATGTCGCATATCTGTACTCCTTTTTGACAATATCCTTCGCACTCTTGAGGTATCCCTGCTGCATCAGGCTTATAGCTGCATACAGACGACAGCGTGACGCAATTAAAGGATCCCCCAGTTTCAAGGCTATCCCCAACTGCCGAAGAGAAATTATACCCGCTTCGATAGCCTGTAGCAACATCATTAAAAAACGTTTGTATAACACAAATGATTCGGAATTGCATTATATTTTTCAAAATCTTGCTATAAAAAGTTTCAAATCAGTTATAGGTACCCAAGACGAGCACACGTCGCCCATAGCGGAAAAGGCTCCCCCAAGGGTAGACAGCCAAGACAGAGCGTATTCCAATTCGATTTTTTCCCGAACGGATTGTTCCAGAATCTTGTTCCTAATCAAAACAGAATTCGTCAATAGCTATAAAGTGCTTCTTATAACTATCTGAAATTTAGTTGCACAAAATAAATTCGAATAGGAACCAGGGAATTTAAACTTTGAAGATAAACTCGAACTTGTACAAAATTTAAATAAATTGCGTGAATTTGTATTACAAATTCCGACTGAGCTCAAACATTTTAAGATAAATTTCAACAAAATGAGTGAATTTTAATAACAAATATGCAGAATGGTTTTGTAATAGCAAATGGAAATGATTTTCCGTGTGACGGGTTAGAATTAAGTGTAAAAACGTTATCAACCCCAAAGATACATAAAATGTAGAGATAAATACGTACCAACGGAAGTCGATAGGACAGACGAAAGAACTTCTCACGTATATAAAAATATCTGCATCTTTCGTCGAGGGGATATGGTAGATTTCTCGTACTGCTTTTTCGAATAATTGTCGAAATGTATTGTGTAAGCTACCTAGTTGACTGTAAAAGTAGTGAAATGTAATTGGATCGAAAGTGAGTCCGCGATGATCACAAGTCCTCCCGAAAGTCGTGTAAAGATAATAGTTGCAACAGAGAATCTTCCCCCAGAACTGAACTTTCTGCGGAGGGATTCTCAGAGGGGTCATTAGAAAATCATCTAGAGTCAACTCGACACCTTTAAATTGGCATCGTCCATCTAACCAGACTCCCAACAATGTCGCAACTTTACGGTCTGTCGTTAAAGTTCTGTCTGAGGGATCCTGTAAATTTAACTTGCAATTAAAAATTGTGGCGATGTTTCATATTTACATAGGTACTTTACATTATCAATTTTAATTAACTGCCAAATGACGTCATCAGACTACTGCAAAGCTACGCACTGACTAAAATTAAAATTACTACATACGCCGAGTTTATTTTTAAAGAAATTAACTAATTGCCTTTAATTTCGGGTAACTGGTAGATTTCAAATCCAAATTTTCTATAAACAACGGCTCATATTCATGTTCGTGTGGAGGAAGGAATAGTCTGAGACAGTTTTCAAAGTCCAAACTCATATCTCCATCGGCAGTGAAAACCAGTTTGTAAAATCTGTACTCCAACATTCCATTCATGTATAATAATTAACTCTTGATCTTCCGCGAACCACAACTCCTTAACACACGTTTGTAATTAATGTCTAGTAAGGTAACAATGTAACTGCAAGTACTTCTGGCAACTGCCACTGATCCCAAATTATAAATCCCAATTATGCCGGAACGAAAACAATTCAATATTCTTGTTGCAAAAAACGGAGACAGGACATTTACGTTTATAGCTCAGCTGAAGTAGATCAGATTTTAGTTTGCTTTTCCGATTCTGATCTGCTTTTGCCATGCAATTTTTTAGCCAATGTTGGTTTTGCAAAATGTTTTCTTGTCAAGTCATTGAAAAGAATTGAACATTGTTATCACTTGAAGAACAAATCTCATTGCATAAATAAATATAGAAAATAATATTAAAATAAGTTTTCTTAATAACATTATTTCATGAAATCTAATTTACATGTTTAGTTTCCAGCTTATACATACTATGATTTTGCATATTTTATATTTGCATTATGAAAAGAAACGGATTCCCTGATTCCAAATAAAGACCAAACCATTTGACAGTAATAAAAGTATGACTTCTACAATCCTTTTCCTGAAATAGTAGTAAATCTTTAAGACATAGGAACTAGAGCACAATTTTCCCAGAGAATTTATAAATTTTGCGGATCAATTTTGTTTGCAGTTAGTATTGTTACCAAACTTTGACACTGAGATGGCACTTGACGAATCAATAATAAATATTACGAAGAAAGAAACGAGAGACTTAATAAATATTTGCACAAGATGTTCTCGTTTCAACGAAATTAGAAAGTAGAACTGACATCATAAGATATAAAGCTAAAAATCATACTGCGGTAGACAACTCTCAATAATCAAACCCATTTCAAAGAATCTAACTGCAAAATTATGTTATGCAACTATTGCTGCAATTTTCATAAGGAAATAACCGACTTGTTTTCTCGGGTAAAGGTTTTGCGTAGCACAAATTCGCGGATAGATTTTAGAATTAGAAGTTTCAAACCTTCGCCTAGATTACCTCTTCAATTTCTGTGAATGTTGCCGTTGTTACCACTGACAATCTCATGATACATTTTCATGCAGAGGGACTTGTGCAAAGAATTTCAATAGGGAAAACTTGACAAAGATGTTCATTTGATACTCATTTCTACCAGCCAGCGCACAATATAATAGGGAGTACTACTCTGCGAAACCGGAATTTATAGCTCATGTTGAAGATTTGCGAATTTCAGCTTATAGTGCCGTTAAATGATGGAATTTGCGAATGCTATGACTATTAAGGCAGATAGAATTAAACAAATATTTAGTGATGAAATCAATTTTTAGCATCATTAGGCTAAAAAATTCATATTGATATGATTTCCATATCCATCAGATAATTGTTTCTGTATGTGAAGCAATGAACATTTATTTCACGTCCCATTTTGTGATAACTCACGTATTCCATAAAATGTCTACAACATTTTCTCAAAAGACGATTCCAAACTTATATCTAAATAACTTAATACAGTTTACATATCATCATACAAGTACTAATGATTACCTAACAGATTTTTGACCTTCATTTTTAATAGCACAGTTTTTCTTTGAATCTTCAATATTTCCATGAAAAAATTCTTCCTATATTTGACAACCCATGAGTCGATCATTTTCTAAAAGTTTTGAAAACAAATGCTTGAAAATTAATATGAAAATAAATGTAAGACCCCATATTATGTTAAGGTTGATAATTTTCTCCATTTTTTCAAAACAATTCAAATGTTTGAGAATCAGTAAGCAAGCAAAATATATGAACCGATTCGTTAAAGGTCGATCCTTTTCTCAAGTTCTTTCAGAACAAATCTTAGCATTTTAAATCTTATTCCGATTTATTGATTAAGAGCAAGAACTACTGCATTTTTTCTAACGCTACTCAGGTCCGTGGGTATTAAATGGACCGCACGTACTTAGTACATGAACATTAGTAGGTATATCTGTAGCATAGCAAAAAAATAGTCTACTGTTATAGCCTGATACAAATCTGATGCCTGATTACTATAGCCAAAATCAATTACCAATATTCCTTTCAATCTACGTCTGAGGCTGTTCTATATGCAAAATGCAAATGCAAATTTTTCAATGTGTGAATTTGTACATCAATATCAAGGAACAAAAAGGCAACTCTCTTTGGATTTTGCCTTTTTTGCTTTTTTATAGAAAAGCAAAGCATGAAAAGTTAAAAAATAATTGCTTTTTTCCTTTTATGAATTCCTAAAAGTTGGAATTAAAAATAATTTAGCCATTTTGTAGTCTGATTTTCCTAGATTACTGCACCATTGACTTTAAACACTATTTCACACTATATTCCTTTAAAATTTGGTATGTCTACTAAATTTAGTCTGGCTACAACTTTATGCTGAGGTAAATAAGCAAAAAGGAGAAAAGCATTTTGCAATTTTCTATTTGTAAAAAGGAAGTTGCATTTTCATAAAAACTAAATAAATTTTCTTCGTAGTTCGCCTTTTTAAATCAACTCAAAATGTTCAGCTTAAATACTCTAGCCATATTATTCATTAGAATGGAGTATTGAATTCCTGATAAAAATTCCTCGTACCTTTTTGGCATATTTTCAACTACAATTTTGAATTGAAGCCTTTTAGGTATATGCTTTCTGAAACATTTTTGACGAATCAATTTATCTTATTATAAAATTGTAACGGAAGTTGAAAAAATAAAGATTATTTAATAAACCATCTAATATACATAACTGACATGCTATTTTAATAATATTTGGTTTAAATATTTTACGCGTTAAAACCAGGTAAAAATAATTCTGAAACAACTGTACATGTGGGATATGGTAAGTAACACACCTCACGCATGGATGATTGAGATGCATCTTTTAAATGATTGAAAGGAAAGAAGATTTATTTTCTAATCTTCTGATTTCGTTCACTGAGGATTGTATAGTTTACCAAAGCCAGACAGGTATCATTAAAAGAGATACCTACTGGATAATGTCTGTTATATGCGTCGTAGCCAGGTAGGAGTCTGACCGCCAAACGAAGCCAATCAAAGGTATATAATTATAAGTACCTACCTGGAAATTATCTATATGTACTCATTTCCCATTGGAGATGAACTCCTACATAATTTGTCGAATTCCTTTCATGCATTCATTGGTATGGAACAAATTATTTTAAGTACTACAGGAATGGGAATTCAGAAATAATAAAATCGTCTCATATGGCAGTTGACAATAGTTCTGTAAAATATTTTAATTTTACCCTGTATTGATATTTATTTGTATTATACGGAAGCAGAGTCGTTGGCGATTACTCCGAAGCAGAATAAACTGGTTTTACTATGTACCTATAGAAGTATGCAGCAGACAGAAGATAATTGAGGAGGGGCAGAATGGCCCTTTTTATTTCATTCGGGGTGATTACTATATCCTTCGAATTCCTCGTCTACAACTGCAATTATGCTTGTGGTCAGTCCTCTAAGATAAGGCACAAAATATTAGTAGAACGTATTCATGTCTTTTCATAGAACTCTCAATTTCATTTGTCTCACTATCATAATCCTATAAACATAAAATACAATATTCAGAAGACAGGAAGGTGCTCTATTAAGAGGTGCCAGCTATATGGTCAGACCACTCGCTAACATCCTACTACGTCAATCGGTTCGGTTTTAGAATTGAAAAAGTACGAATAAGAAGTACGTGAGAACTTGAACTACATAGAGCAGACAAATATATTATAAAAATAGGCTGGGCTGTGCAAATATAGGGCTATAGACTTTGTATAGCCGAATAACAATGTTGGCATATCTTTGATGCGTCTATGTGGCTATGTATTATGGCTTTGCATGCTCATTCTTCAGCTAACCTTTCTGTAGAATTTGCTGTTATACTATGTTGGTATACAGCATGTACATAAATATTATTGCATAGACATAGGAGCCAGTTCTTTCCAGTACGCATTGCATATAAGTAAGACTTCTTCGGCAGGAGTGCAAGTGGTTCACTGGTTCACGAAGAGGAGATTCCCGACAGAATTGAGTCGACGTCTGTATTCGTACACAGTTTAGTCAAGTCAGGTTAGCCAGACGAACGGGCAGAGCAACCTCTCCGCTTTACTTTAGTTATTATTTGGGGCTCGGAAGCAAATATAGTTCACTCACATTCCTTCCTGCCTCATTTAAAATACATTTCCAAAAAACCAGAATTATAGAAACGGATAAATTAACCGACTATTCTTTAAGGTACGCATTTTACTTTTTATACCGCCCATAAGGAAAACGAATTTTATTTACACAATCCTTGTATTGATTTCTTTACTGTCTTATTTGCAGCTTAAATATTATTATAGCCTAACTAAATTCATTACAGTATTAACTAATTAACATTTGCTTGAAGGTTAAATATTATCTCTGTACTTTACTGCTTTATTAATAGCAGTCTCAGAACTGAAACATTAGTACACTAATTAGCAGATATTCTTGAAAATGTGATCTCACTGAATAGTAATTAACTATTAGGTACCTTTAAAAATTACCTGACTAACTATCTCTTACATTAATTATCTTGTAACAAAATTATATTGTGATGCTGCCTTTCTTTTTATTTCAGTAGCTTCCCATTTGTAAAGAATTCGAGGTTGCATTATTCATTATCTTCTACATAGAATTTAATACGCGTTTTGATTTAAATACAAATGCCCAAGTTTTGTCTCTAGTTATTAGATGATTTAATTTTCTATCAAAAATTAGCCCAAGCAACGATTTTAATATTCCAAGAAGTGTAAATTTGAATTAATTTCATGATATATTCAAATAATAAATAAATTTGCTTTTATTGTCACTAGATTCAAGAAACCGGTGTGGAATCCCCTGCACAGATCTGCTAGAACAAGATTAACAGAAAACACAACTATAAAGTGTGATTTAAAATTTTCGTTTGCTGTGTGATTTTGAACTGAGGTAACAATTTCCCCGGAAATCGGAACTGCCGACTGATATTGTTTTTTCTTCCGATGGCTGTTTTTCGAGTCTTAAATCAAAGGGGATTGTGGCACAGAATTGAATACAAGATAAATAGCTCCAGTTGTGTTTTAGCATCCTTTGGAATCCCAAAACATTTTTCGTTCCTAACTTGCGGCTCTCCAAACGAATGTTTAACTCTGAACTCTGTGCATTTTGCTAATGGCCATCGTCTTGATCATGAGAAGTTGTACAGACAGTTGTGCCGGAGCAAATCCACCGCCGCCCCTGCGACAATTCTTCAGGAGGCGACGGAAGGGAGGAAGATCAGGGATGAGCTGGATCTGACCTTCTCAGATGCTCGACAAGCTTTTCGCTCAAAAACAACTCTGCAGATCATTCGCGCATACATCGTCTTCAGACTTTGTGCCATCGATTATCTCGTGGATCATAACATGAAAGTAATTCTTTTCCTTTCCTAGTAATCGCTAAATTATTGTCACTAATGCAACGCAGTGGATAAATAATTGTACGGAGTAGTGCATGGGAATTAGAGGAACTAGCTGAACTAAAGATATACTCAAATGGCAAACTTGGAGCGATTGTTGATTTTGTTAGGCAGACCAATCGATGGATTTACCACTAAAGCGGAAAGTCCTACGTAATGAGCAATTATCTACGGAATTGTTAGATAAGGCTGGATGAGTAGTATGCATGAACTAAGTAATAAAAGTTTCATATTACGCAGTATATATAGCATTCTCCGTAATGCACTTAGTCTAACGACGAAAATGCAGCCAGTTTGTCTCATCGTATGTGTGCATATTACACATCACTTACAATGAACTAAGGAAAATGAGATTTCTCCGTAAGGATAACATTTGGACAAGCTTATCTTTTGGTTTGTCGTGACAATGGCTACACAACTGATGCATCTTCAAATATTTATTTAATCATTTTGCGATATGAAATCAGATTTGCTATAGCTATATATATTATTGGGTATGGTCAGTTCTTAGAAACACGGAGGTAGCGTGCAATACAAACAAATCAAATTGTAAACATGACAGATCCTACTTCATTAAGGGTCGTTGACGACCAAATGATGACGCTATTAATTTATCGCCCTAATCGTTTTGTCAGCGAACACGAGTCTGATTACTTTAGTATACTTGGTATTGTTAAGTAGGTACACGACATCACAAAGGCGAACAGGATAGAAAACCAGTTATGTTGGTCAGAAACCAGATTATTTATCATTTCACGGCGTTTCTAATGAACGCTTTCTGAGTTCAGTTAAGCCTTTTCTGTGTATTGTAGAAATGTTATACAAAATCCAAATGTGTACTGCATTGTGTAATACTAGTCATTACTGATAAATCGGGTCATAAAAAGCCGACACTTACTTGATTCATTCACTAAGATTCCCAGTCTCATTATGTTAGTACACGTTACTACATATACCTACATTTATGCAGAACAGACCCAGACACACAGGATTAAATAGTATAATAAGATGTCTCAATAAATATTTACCTATAGCTATTATATCATTAGAGGCACGTAATAGAATTCCTTCGGCTGCTACCAACATAAACGATAAACGATGAAAATCAAGTAGGCATCAATGACCTGTCATAGTTATCAAATGTTTTAAAATACCATTGAAAGTTTACTTCAAATGTTATTCATGACAAAATTCTATTTTAAAAATATTCGGATCTTGTGTACAGCTCTTTGTTTTAAATGACATGTGCAATTGCCTCTATCTCTCCCATTTCTATCTGCATTTACGAGATTGTTTACGAATAAGCGTGGCATTATACTAGTATTGATACTTTATAATGTATCACGTTAAGAATTTAAGTAAAAATAAACTTTACGACGACCCTCAATCAGGTAGGAGCACAGTCAAACAAAACTAATAAATACCTACTGAATACAGTCGTGGTTTACCAATATTTCAGTAGATACACATATTCCAGGTTGTTATACTTATACATACGGAAGTGTGGCCATATTTAGATAACACAATCACCACGCTGGCATTATTCATAAGTACAGGTAGTTGAGGTTTTATTTACAACGTATAAATTGAATAATACCTGGGATTCATTCTTACTGTCATTAATTACTGATAGATATTATGGCATGCACACACGCACGATGACGATGACACTGCATATAATATATCTTAGTACTTATAGTCGTAAAATGTAGTTCATTGGGTTTGACACAACGGATACAAAATATTATGTTACGATTTTATGCTACTGGATATGTCGATATTTTTTATGCTGACAGTAATAAAGTAATAATACCAATTGGCAGTCCGTGTAGCACTGCAGCATTCCTGCATTGCTACTATGACATGAGAAATGGTAACAATGACATTTTCTCAAACAACTCGTTTTGCAAATTATTTAATTGACCAATGAACTGGATTCGGTGAAAGTAATAAATCTTTGGAGCGGATGAAATTCCATGATTTTAAAGGCTACTTACGGCTTGATTACTTGTTTTCGCAATTAAGAATAAATGCAGTAAATTAATTTGTTTATTAACATGTCATTGCAATTTACTTAATTTTGGTGAGTAGCTGATGCACTTCGGGCAGAAAGTTCTGGGAAAGAAATTATTCGAATCAATGATGGAAGCAACATTTTATGGACACTTTGTGGCTGGAGCTGATCAAGTAGACATTCAACCGAAAATCCTTCGTCTGAGAGAATTCGGAGTAAAAGCAATTTTGGACTATTCGGTGGAAGAAGACATTTCTCAGGATGAGGCGACGAAGGCCGAGATGGAGTACATTATTTGACAATTCTTAGCCATCTTTAATATCATTATTCCTGCTCGTATATCCAGTGAGGTTGTTCGATTAAAATGGCTGTCTGTTTCGATAGATCTTGCCGTCCAGTTACAGAGAGCACTACCGGACCGGAAACGAAGCTGACTGGTGATGGTAATTCATTAAAGACATTTGGATGATACGCTTTTAGATACTAAGTATGTTAATGAAATGTTAATGTCTCATGAATCAAGGAATCAATGAATCTATTTATTGATCAGGTCTTTAAAGACATTGAAAAGGTAAGTAGATGCGTCGTTTAGTACGCACATGTAAATATAATTACATGTAGTAATTCCAAATAATACATTATGTAAGCATATTCTATGATTACTCAACCAGGAATTCGATTTAAAAATTATATAAAATGCAAGAAAAAGAATACAAATATTATAAACAAATTCTCAAGTTTGGCGAATGCCTACTACTTAATGAGCGTGATAATCGATCAACAAATAATCACAGAAACATTTAAAACATTTCCTTTTATTATCCATAATATGAATAAATAATACGCAGCTAAGCTTTAATACCTTCCTGCAAAGCAATACACTGCTTTATTGGGGCAAATTGAAATCTCGTTTCTGAATCTTACTTTTATAGGCGTTCATTAAACTTGGGCAAAATGTATTTACAAATTCGTTATTTAATATTTGTTCTTTTCTAAAAAATATAGTTTTTAAATTATGAAACGCAAGACGAGGAATTTTCAGTCCTGGTGAGCGTTGGATTAAAAATTGCATTAAAATTAATGTCATTCATAGTTAGTATAAGTGAAATATAGTAACCATTAGACTTGAAATTGGTAAACTGTCTTAATGTCAGTAGAATTTAAATATCTTACTACAATTATTAGTCGTAACTCGTAACAACCTTAGACATTCCAGTATATAAGACAGATATTAAATAGAGAAAAACGATGGCCGTTCAAACATACTAAATTCAGAGAGATGCTAAATGAAAATCTAATGATCATTGATTTTCTAAGAATGCAGATAAAAACGGAGATCAAAGGCAGAGAAGTTATTACTTCAGTAATTGAATATAGTTGAAATGTTTACAAACGAAGGGTTCTATTTTCTTTAGCTGTAACTGACCTAGAACGTAAAAACGCTCACGCAATCCAGGCAGACACAATTAATTTTATTACCATACTTTGAATCTAAGTTTAGTATTCTTCTTTCACAATAAATGCTTTCTCCTTAGAAAGTCCTATGAAACTGTTAGATCTATTTTAAATCTGTCTGATATTGTGATCATAATAAATATACAGTACTTACCTCTTACTGTTTTGATTTCCAAATAGATTCCTAGGTCATTTGTATTTTACTAAGATGGGAAGAATTACACTTGATATGTTATAGGACAAAAGTTTGACAGATAAGTTGTGAATTGAAATTGTATTTCTTATATAGTTTCTTATAAGAGTTTAAAAGTCTCAAAATTTATATTGTTATGGGGCAACTACTTAGACCAAGTCTACTGTCTTTTCAATTCTAGATAAGCAAGTTTGTAGGGTAGGGACATATATATGAATATAGGTTCCAGTAATATTTTGGTATACAATGTACGTATAAGTGATGAAGTATTTAATTGAATAGTTACATGTAATTTATTTCCCTTTCATGCTGCGTAACAGACGAGACAATACAAGGAGAGGGTATGTATATATATAAATAATATATTTGTATGCATATTGTCGTTATATCTAGATAGATTCCAGATAGGTTCGCTTTTATTCGCATGAAATACCAAATGTGATCGTGCTAATTACATGAAGTTCCTACTTTGCAAAAACAATTTGAATTGGATTAAACTGGTTTTAGTGCACAAATGGAATGATTTGGTTGTTTATTTACTCTAAATGGAGTTCTTTGTTTGTACTTCTCAAGAGTTGGTTTTATTTGCACTAAAACAAATAGTGATAGTGACAAGACAAGTAATCCCAATAAATGAATAGAGGTAAGTTCGGAGTTGGCAAGTTGAGGTCCATTAATTTGCACCTGTCACCAAGTGATACATATTTACCAGCACCTACGCAGAGTCTTTTGCGTCACTTTCAGTAGATCGCACTTTCATGCCTTTCAGCTGTGTGTTGTTTAATTATTATTTTCTCGGAAACCATGCATATCTATGTGCGTTGATTTAATACGGGAATAATAATTGATTCTTTTACAGACTACATCAAATACAACGCCCATGAAGAATTTGCCGACCGACGTACCAGAGCTGCAGCTCGAACTTATTTTTACATGAACGAAGCTCAATGTGAAAGAAATATGGAAACATTTCTCCAGTCTATCGAAGCCGTGTCTGGTGAGCTGCTATTTGCTATTTGTAATTGAACTGTTGAAACCAAGTGCAAATAAAATTTCTGTAGTTACTTAATCCAGTTAATATTGTTTAACCAGGGGCAACGAAAGGAACTGGATTCGCTGCTATTAAAATTACTGCTTTAGGAAGACCACAGCTGCTCGTGAGACTTTCTCTTGATACAATTTAATTGCATTGTGCACACTTCGTATCATAACTTTCTACTACTCAATTTATGGATGCACTGACATAAAAGGCCCAGCACAAACTTTTCCCCGTTGACCTTTTAATCTCAAGTTACTCAAGTGTATACTCAAATGACATACTTTCTGTTTCCATTAGCTCCAACTTTCCGAAGCCATTGCCCGTGTTCATCGCTATGTCGGAGCTTTCACAGGGAAAAAAGGAGTGGTACTTGAGCAAGGACTCAGGCCCGAGGATTTCAAACGAAGACTTGAAAGGGCAGGGAAAGCAGACCCGACAGTCCAGTCTTGGCTAGACAATATGACTTATGATTCTTCTGGGTATTTTATTATTGCAAATGACAGATTCCAATTATTGAGCTCCTAAATATAATTGACGTTTATTCCGCAGTTTGATCCATTTGCTTCCATGGAAAGGTGTAGTGGAAGCAAGGGAACAACTGAGGGATGCTCTCAAAGTCCCCGATCCTTCCACGGGCAAGATGGAAAATCTTGTGCCACCTTTGACTGATCAAGAAGAAGAAATGTTTAGAAACATGATGAGACGTCTCCACACAATATTTAAAGTTAGAAAAACACGGAAATACTTTAGCAGTTTTTGATTATTCTTCATATCTAGTTGTATATTGCTGTTATGATTAGGTTGCGACGAAATTAGATGTCCGTGTTATGGTTGATGCTGAGCAGAGTTACTTTCAACCTGCCATTTCCCGTATTGCAATGGAAATGATGCGAATTTACAATCAAGAGAAAGCAATTGTGTTCAACACATACCAATGCTACCTGAAGAATGCTTTGCACAACCTTTCCACGGATTTGGAGCAGTCAGAGCGTCAGAATTTCTATTTCGGAGCCAAGCTTGTACGCGGTGCTTACATGGATCAGGTACTTTCCATCATATTATTCAGTATTAGCAATAGTAATAAGTACCTGCATAAAGAGGGAATACATTACCGCAAAAGCTACGTGCTAATATGCAGTATGCAAATAGTTGACGTGCGATGACGTATATACTATCTGCAGTTTGGTTTCCCAACCTTTTCTCTGTAGTAAGCAAATGCATTCCTAGATTAATAAGTTTTACTCCAATAGGAACGCTCCAGAGCGGAAGGACTCGGGTATAATGACCCAATCAATCCTACTTATGAAGCTACTTCTGAAATGTACCAAAACTGCATGCTGGAAGGTTTGCGAAGAATTAAGCTGATGAAGCAACGTGGTGATACTAAAAGGATATCTATAATGGCTGCTACGCATAACGAAGATACCGTTCGCTTTACTATCAAATCGTAAGATAAAACATTTTGCGGTATTTAAACTTGTATTTGTTCTTCAAAAGCAATCCATAGAAAAGTAGAACATCATGTTATTTGATGTCCTAGTTTTTCTATGATTTACTTTTAGGACCATCCAAGATATAATCTGTCTAATGCATTATTTATACTTTCTTAGAATGAAAGAATTTGGAATCAAGCGTTCTGATCGTGTGATTTGCTTTGGTCAGCTATATGGCATGTGTGATCAAGTTTCCTTTCCACTAGGTAAGTTATTTCGGGGACATCGGTTGTCTCTCTGCAGTCCAAATAATGTAGTGAATTGTTTTAATGATTCTAATGATTTCAATAGGTCAGTCTGGATATTCTGTGTACAAATACGTACCTTATGGACCCGTTGCTGATGTTTTGCCATATTTATCCCGTAGAGCTCTAGAAAATCGTGGTTTCCTCGGCAAAATTGAAAAAGAAAGGTCCTTACTATGGAAAGAGTTGGTTAGACGACTTGCTAAAGGTCAACTATTCTATAAACCCAAAGGGCACTATGAGCCCTTGTAATTCGTTCATCCAACTTGTGTGGGCTTTATGGGTGTAACGTCTGTAGTCGATGCAAGTTTTTCGAGATACTCACCATGACATTGAATAAGTTTTAGTTATTTTATTTCCGCAGTTTCCGTTTACTAGGATTACTCCTAAGGATCAGGATCTATTTAGATTGGGTTTTCTACTCAACGGAAGTACATAGGTAGAGAGCAATATGCTAAAAAACTCATTTGGTCGTTATAAATAATTAACTGAAACTATACAATAGATGTACGAAAATGGTACAATAACATTTGTTGGCAAGTTAAAAGTTGCATTTATAGCGTAGTAACATTAAATAGGTTTAGCTTTAGAATATTACTTGATACTCTCAACACAACGATTCCTTTCCCTGTCATTACCATTAATATTAACTCTGCGCTGGCATAAGTGGCATAGATTTGTTGCAGACTTTTACTCCGGAAAACTTTTACTTTTTACAGATAACCGCGTATCTAAACCAAACGCTCTGCCACACAGAACGAAACAGCTATTTATCAATACCCAAGTTTTTTGTATTTTATCAGTTACGTATTGAAAATGTAACCTTGTAGCCCAATGTTCAAGACAATATTATTGAATTTCATAAAGGTGTTACTTTTTCATTATTCGTAGATTACTATTAATGAGTAACTATAAGTAATAACTAGTGCAAGTACCTATCTAAGGTTTCATGAAGTTTCTAGAAATTGTAAGACTAATAATGTATTGACCATTTTCAGACTAAACCGACAAAAACTTTGGTTTAATTTAACTATCAAAAAAATTTAATTTTTGCACACAGTACACTAATAGTTTTGAATTTCGTTTTAAAAGTATTAATTGCTCATTTAAATATCTATTACAATGTGCAAACGTAGTCGTTTTAAAAGCAGTATTTTAGGGCTCAGACAAACGGTTGAAATTTCACTACTAATAGGTACAATAGTGGTCGTAAGGTGCAACGGTGGAAGTCTATTTGTGATGAGATAATAATTAATTCTTATATTAAGGTCGTAGACTATGAAATGATAAAATGTGGTCCGAGCGGCAATAAGAATAAACTTCGCATACTATGTATCTCGTATTTCATGTTGTATTTTATGATCTAATCTAGTCTATGAAAAGTAATTGCCTATCTTCTGCGGAGAGTGAATCATACACACTTATCTGAGTTATTCACGAAAAATACAAGTTTCCCATATCGCTTCCAAATTGGTGAATTAATTTAACAATTACTTAGTATTTTTTCTCGTATTAATTGTATCAGTATAATGATCACACTTGTATTAATCTACTGTAATATGAGTGCCTAGTCAGTTAAATTCTTGCTTTTAAGGAGTATAGATTTCAACTCGTAGTACACCAATTGAAAGACAGGAAGGATGAGAACTGTAGGCGTGTCGAAAAACATGTGTTAAAAAATAGTCCAAGTTTCATAAATTGTAAATTTAGAAATGTATAATAAGAATGGGCTCTTCTGTCGTTTACAGCCTATATACTACTAAGTATAATGAGACTTTGCCAAGTTAGAGGCAAAAAAACAGTAAAAATGGCAAAAATGAATTGAGATTATCAAGAGTGGTCTCCTACAACAGATGAAAATAGCAATTAATGTTAATCCTATCTAGAGGGAGAGTCACTAAGTATTTTACTTTATACTGTAGAAAATATTTAGAGATAAAGAACGACTTTTCTTGTTAATATTAATAGTGATACCAAATCCTCGGAATTAATAAGAAATATATATCCATTAAAATGAGCATCAGTTAAATATTTATAAGTGTATACTATATTATGTTGCCACCAAATAAGAAATGATGGTTGCAGTTAGTAGTAGCTAGTAAGTAAATATTACAGCAATTGAGATAATAAAACAGCTATCTGTGAAACTTGTGTGCTAGTAATGTGCTGCGTAATGCTACATAGCAAACAATATAATAAAATACTACTAACTGTATTCTATTCAGCACTGCACTATTTAGCAGACATAAAGCTAATGACAATATTTTAATTAACAATAAGTAACATATTATACTATCTGCTATACTTTCCTGACAATATTGTTACTATACTTATCTAGCAGTACATAATATTGGTCTGTGTATTCAATAATTAAGGCTAAATATTGTTACTATTAACTTTCCTTCTATGATCTACCTACTTACGCTTTTATAGTGTATAGTAAACGTATTACAGATACTACTTATACTTGTTAGTATACTAGTTCCTCCAGTACTCTGCTGTTAAAAGTTACAAACCATTTACTTTTGGCCTGTAAACCTGTATTAACTTAGATTTATGACGCCTTTGGTGGCATGCACAGTATACAAATGCAGTACAATAGGCAAAGAGATACTTAGAACTGTAGTTAACACTTTTCGTAATAGTTCAACTTAGTATACCTAGTAATAAGGGCTCCTTTTCAGTATTTTCAAACACAAAACTAGTTTTTAAAATCAAAAATTTACTTGTGTCTGTATTTTGTCTCATAACAACAACTTACGGAACAATTCTTCCTTTCAGTATCATTTGTAAATCTCATTTTATGTTTGTCACTCAGATGTAATAATAGAATATTTTAAGTGAAAAAGGATTCGTTCGTAGCAGTGAGTAGTATTATTTAATTAATTAGGTGGATATGCATACTATATCATAAATGGATCTTAACGCAGAGATTTTATAGAAATGGTATTTTTGAGAAAAACATTGTAAATGTTATAAATATTATGTATATAGGGCTGCATGACCTGCATGAGTCATATTGTAATACTTGAGAACTGTAATCTCATTTACAAAGAATGTTTATTTGCACCAACGACGCCTTTAAAAGATTGTTTGCAATAATTGTAAAGTATTTTATGATAGCCAATAGTGCTTTATCATCCAAGAAATTGTGTTTAAGATAGGGATAATAGGGAACTGTAAATGGCAATCTTGAAGCGATTGTACTTAGCTGAACCAAAAGCTGAGTTTCACATTGTATAGCGACATATTTATGACGGCATAAAGGAATCACCTCTGTTCGGTGGCCCTTATATGCAATTTTTGCTGCCTAGTGTCTACTAAATTAATATACCTACTTTTAATATTTTGTGTCAAATATCAAAGTAAGCCTAATTATTCAATCAATTGTTTTCAATAGTAAACTCTATTTAACCAAATCCTTTATACTGGCCACAATACTATTCGATCAGTATAATAAATTTTCGTAAAATAAAAAGAATTAAATTGATTTACTCACATTTAAAGTTTAAACTTAATAATAATAACAAATAAATTGCCATTGAAAT
>JABASH010000768.1:0-33762 GCA_019776445.1 Tomocerus maximus | reverse complement strand
TTTTGCGTAAACGTAGTAAACTCTGTTTTTATACGCCATATACACTATTTACAACGGCTGAGTGAATACCCACATTATACTATGCAAAGGAATTAAAAGTATTTGTGTAGATAGCTATACTGTATATAAGTATTTATTCTGATGGTGTGCACCAATGGCCCAAATTTTTTGCCAAAAGACATTGAAAATTACCGAATGCTGCTCTCAATTCATCTTAAACACATCATTTAGCCAATTATTCCATTTATCATTTGGTTTCTTTATTAATAGAAACTACCTATGTATACTAGTGATTATTCAGTCAAGTCTGTATTGATCGTAAATGCAGATATTCACTGTTATATAAATTAATATGCAGATTTGGTGATAACTTTGGATAGGCCTAGCATACGCTTTGCTAACAAAAACACAAGTATACTAAATAGGTATTCATAATTAGAAACATATTTATATAGAGTTAGAGTTGGATACATGCTAGCCTGGTACATAAAGGCCATTCATAGCTTGTTATGCATAAAATGGACATAAAATCTGGACTAAAGACTCGTATTGTTACATTTGGAAATATTTGTATATTTTGATCTCGTTTTCAGGTTTGTTTATACATAGTAAATGTGTAGAATCTGTATACTATATAAAAATGCGATGACACTCTTATTACGCTTTATGTCAATCAAGTGTTATAAGATAGTAAGTAGTGCAGTGTCATTACCTCTCTGCCCTTGTCATCATCCCTCATTCTACACATTGAATTAAGCAATAAAATCTGCAATTTGTGTTATGAAGTTCTGTTATTGTATTCTCATGTAAATATGTCAAAAATAAATGTAGTTCAGCCAGTGGTTCCTTTCTTTCTTTTCTGCCCACACCGTTTGTTAACTTGAGTGTCAGAACATGTCAAATCGCTTATACACATTAGAAATTGAGAGAGCCACACTCACACTATATTTACATTAAATGCTAGGGTACAAATTGCGTAAATCCTGATGATTGCGAATTAGTGTGCAGTGCACAAGCATCAAGCAATCTAAATATAATTCATAAACAGTTCATGGTCATTCAATTGTACGCAGAGGCAGAATTTGTAGCGATAAAGCGAATAATTTCTTGAAAATATAGATTGTTGGCGACTTGGCTATAGCATGCACGGGCATATGCATTCAACTACCAGTTATAGTATGCTTATAAATATTATGTTACGAATACAATTATTACTCGTCAAGTATGAACACTTTGAACAATATACCATAATTTCTAATTAGTATTAGGTAGACACAAAAAATGATTCACTCTTTTTTTCTATTTTTGTATTCATCCAGTCAGATGTTTTGCCAGAAATTCTTATGAAACTGATTCTTACTTTTTACTAAATTGCCATTTATAATACCGCAGAACTCAGAGCTCAGATTTTTACTTTTTACTAAATTGCCATTTATATCTGTAATACCGCAGAACTCAGAGCTCAGATTGTTACAGAACTGTACTCATTCATCATTATGCAGCGATGCATATCTGTATATATTACTTTAGAATGCATCTATTCTGCAATAATTATATGCACTGATCCGATATTAAAATTTATAGACGTTTCGTAAATATTTTTCGGATTATGCGGAACTCTATTTAATTGACATAATGTGTAAGACCATATTATGTATGATTTTATGTAAATACCGTAAACACAGAGATCCAGAATGAAATGGAATGGTATAAAATTCCGACACTTCTGAAAACATGTATAAATATCAGCCTTTTTCGTGGTGAGCAACCTTGTAGTTTTGTCTAGTATTTTTGGAAAACAGAATTTTGCAAACTAAAACGAAAAGGGAATACATAGCCATTAGCCAGTACAAGACATCGATCGGATTTACTTGTCCTCATTTCTTGGGGCACAAAGAGAAACATCTAAAGCGGATTGAGAATTTGTCCCGCTTATTTTTAAAATGGAGTTATTTTATTGTTGTACTGTGCCAATGCCAACCATGTGTCCATGCGGGTAAATTCTGTCTTCTCTGACTGTAACGTTGAACGTAAATTGTAAATACCAACGAACAGATTAGTTGGCCACGGTCTCTCTCTTTATAATTGCTTCAATTTTATGACAATAGAAGATCATTATAAGCAAATTAATAACATTATAAATTATACAGTATTAAACTACATTACGTGACCAGCAGGACACAGGAAGGACAAATAGTCAAATTTTCTTTAAAAAAGTTCAAGAATGGAAGCTACAGAAAAAGGTTTGGAATCGCTAAAGGCATTATCACGTTCAGAAGCCCTATTCCCGAGGACGCCAATTGTTGACAGTAAAACAGGCAAAAGACAGGATGGAAGGGACTGTGGCGAAATCCGCCCCATTTGTAAGGAATATTTTATTTTACAGAAATTTTTGCTTACTTTCCTAATGCTATTGACTTTTATCGTGTACATTACATTGCTTTTAAATGAATTCATTTTTGATTAAAAGTTATACAGACCGGAGTAAGAACGGGAGCCAAGGGATCGTCATATATAGAAATGGGAAACACAAAGGTTATTTGTGTCGTACAGGGACCAAAAGACTTGCCGAAGAAAGTAGATTTCAGGTATCTAATTTATCGTAACAGTAACATTTGTCTATAACTTATAATTTTATTATCGCGTTGAATTTATATGTGATGTATTATTTGTAGTTCGACAGGTATTCTAGCTGTCGATGTTCAGCTAACTGGGGGCAAAGTTCCAGAGAAGGATGTCATTTTATTGAAGGAGTCTCTGGAAGCCGTAATTCTTATGGTAATAGAAATAAACTAAAACGGTGTACACTCATTTAGGCCAAAGTGTAAAATCAATTTAGGCCAAACCAGAAAATGTAAAAAGTCAATTAGGCCACAAAAAAGCGGACACATAATATGCCATAGGTAAAAGTAGGGATTTGTGCGTGATGTAATGTGTATTTATGTATGATATTGGTCATTTGGTAGTGCATCATTTGGACATCTTGACGATGCAGCGTTATGAATGTATAGGTTCATACTGTAAATAGCACAAGTAGTGTATGTAATATTATACATAAATTAGGTTGTCATCATGTGATAAACTGTTGGCCTATGTTTCCGCTAATTTTTGGCCTAATTGACTTTTTACATTTTCTGGTATGGACTAAATTGATTTTTCACTATGACCTAAATGGATTGGCCTAACTATCATTGAATCACTAAAACTAAGGGAGGAAGCGAACATTATGTACAGTCCATTAATTTTTTGACGCAAAATTACTAAAAAAATGAGATACAGCAACCATAAGGAAAGTTCCTTAAATTTATAACCTTGTGTTTTGATTTAGGATAAGTTCCCTAAATGTATGCTTGAAATATACCTGTCTATTTTGGAGGATGGCGGGTCTTCAATTGCTGCTTGCATCACTGCAGCTGGTTTGGCTGTAATAGATGGAGGAATCCCAATTTTTGATACCGTTGTTGGTAGCACTTTGGTAATAGTAAACTATTTATTTTCATTAAGTACTTTGGATATAAGCCTACCATAAACGACCGCTGAAAATCGGGACACATGCAGGGGCAGTACGAACTGTTCTTACCGGCCCTGCGTATGTCCCGATTTTTAACGGTCGCTTGTGGTAGGCTTATTTGGATATGATCACAAAAGGAATCTAAATGCAATTAAATATTATCTGTAGTTGTATGATGGATCAAAGTTCTTTATGGACCCAACAAAAGCTGAAATTCAGGCGTTAGATTTGACTGAACCTGAAACTAACAAGAAAGGCGGAGGCGTTGTTACAATGGGCTATTTACCATCTAGAGAACAAGTCTGTTTATTCACAATGGAAGGCAAAATGAATCCAGAAACAGTAGCACAGGCGATGGACTGCTTAACAAATTCTGCTCTAAAGATTTTCACAGTTGTAAGAAAACATTCTGTAGACGTTACGAAAGAAATGGACTGTGATAAAGAAAGAAAATAAAGTTATTTGCCTCTGTTTTGCAAACTTTTACAGTATTTAAATTACACCTCTGAATTATTGATATTTATTGTTGGGGCATTGTTAAGGACACTAATGTTGAGTACTATTTCATTTCAACTGTGTAATATAATGATGATGTAAATTTTCCGAAAAAATGATATGACCAAATTAACTCGTGGGTGGGCGGGGGGGGGGTTTGTACCGCGATTATTTTCATAATAACTGTAATAGGACAACATAGAAGATAACAATTGGTTGGGGAAAAAATTGTAGCCTGAATCATGCTAACTTCTAATGCATTACTAATAAAAGGTATATTTCGAAATTATATGGTGAGCGTATGGGTATAGAAATACATCTGTGCAATGGTAATAGGGTGCAAATGATTATAAAATTATTATTACCTATTATGTATACAGACTGGGCTCGCTTGCGTGGTTTTTCGTAAAACGATTGTAAAGTTTCCAGAAACATATAGGTCACGTCGCAATATAAAAAGACTCACGCAGTCAATTTTGCTACTGATTTTACTGAAAATTTATTGCAAGATGACAATGTATGTAGTAGCTCAATGGGGGGTGTTACCCTGATTTTTTTTCATTTACCCAAATACGTTGCTTAAAATGAAGTCTGTGAGTCTGAGACCTTTCATGAAAAAATGTAAAATAATAAATGCCATAATTTCTTGCGTTTAATTTTATGGCATTTATCCCCGTATATTTTTATTAAGCTTCTCTTTCTACAAAACAGTCTATCAAATATTTAGATTTTCCTATTTAACGCATTTATTGTTGGTAATACATCTAAGTAGTTTTAATCTACACATCTCATTAGTCAATTACATATTAAGTATGTCCAGAACTGGGAAGATAGATATAATAGTAAGGTCTAGAAACTTATAAGTTTACTATTTATCATAATATTTATTCAAAGAAAGTATTTGCATACTATGTACATGATGACATTATTAATCGTGTAGGTATGCAGAAAATGTAGACAAATTAAATAGTTTACAAAGGATTAGTGATGTGATTAAAAATATATTCGAAAAGTGCTCGAATTCAGTGTTGAACTGAAAGTGTACTATCTGTTTCTACTTAATATCGATTCCCGAAGAATACGTGTACACACGTAACCTATGCACTGCATATGCATAGGGACGGGTATACGTCCCGTCCCGTGCTGTACTAATGAAAACGTAAATTCGAAGCTTACTTACTGCTGGTATGGTGTTGCGTGTTTGAGGTCGTAGTTATGTTTACGTTCTTCACAACAACCGTAGCCAGGTAATTGAGGATTGGAAATCAATAATATTTTACCCGGGTAGCTGTCCCGACTCAATCAGACGGGAAATGGAATTTGAATGCATGCAGCAATAAAGCCTAAATCACACAAACCTTAATCGAAATTAACAACAATTTTGTGTCATACAATGGGCATCTACCATCTACATTCTACGTTCAGTTCTACCATTGTCCTTCAGATAGACACTCTAAAAGAATTTTATTGAGTGCATAGATTTCGTTTACAACTTGTGTATTATTTCATTTTTGTATTTTATAGAATTTTGGAATTCTTAATTGATATTCATTTCATAACACAAGATATTGGATTTTTATTTTGGACACCCTTCGTGGTGTCATATGGCAATCTCGTATTCATCTGAGTCTTAAAATAGATTTTATCTCCGGAAGAAGATTGCATTCATGGAATGTATACAGTTTTTGTAAGTTGTACCACAGAATTAAGAAATAGGATTAACAAAACTATTTTCAGAAGATAAATAAATTGACAAAATATCTTTTCGTGACGTAATGTTGTCATATTGGTGTTGGCTATAAATATGGATCCATTTTACTTGGCTATTATACGTTTTCGGCAGAGAGATTTTGACGAATGCATTAATCTGTGTACAGAATTGTTGAGAAAAAATCCTTTGGACCAGGTAATAAACACAGATACACGATGTATGAAGTTAGATCATGTAAATGGGATGACATGAATATCGGAAATTAAGTTTAAATGGTAAAATTTAACAGGCTGTTTGGAGTTTAAAAACCCGGGCATTGACCGAACAAGTTCGTGTGGACTTCTTAGAAATTTTTGACGACGGAATCGCAGAATCCATTTTTACTGAAGATACGATAGCCACAGCAGCTAGACCAGGAACATCTCTAAGAATTCCCACAGCCAGACTATCTGCTAGCAGAGATGGACCCAGCCCTGCAATCAGGTACCATGAACATGAACAATCCTATATCGAATCAAACTGTAACAAATACAGAAAATTCAATAGGTGTAACAAATTATTTGAAAATTAATTCTTGTTAAGTAAAACAGTCTATTAGAGCAAGCACTTTTATACATTTCAGGCCAGTAACACAAAGTGGTCGTCCGGTTTCTGGTGTAACTAGACCAGGATCATCTTCATCTGGGAGACCAGGTACATCCCTGGATCAAGCACTAAAAACGAGAGCAACAACCGCCAGACCTATTTCTGCTTCTACTGGCAGGTAATTTACCCAATATTCCAGCTACTATTTTAGTCCTATGCGTATCGGTCTGAAATAGATGTGTATGGAATGTAATATTTTAGTATATTCTGTGCATATTCTGCGTGTCACTTTCACAACGTAATTTTTGAAAGTAAAGATTTCACAACGGTTCCCTTTCCATATTATTTTAAATTACAATTTCTTTCATGGATGTAGGCATGTACGAGTAGGGACAGCTTCTATGATTTCCAGTGGGGATGGACCATTCATAAACATGTCTCGATTAAATGTCCACAAGTATGCAGCTCAAGAAAGTATTGCAAAACCATTGTTTGAATATTTATTCTACGTTGAAAACGATCCTAAGCAAGTAGGCATTTGTTCGAGTTTAACATAATAAGTAGAAGAATGCATGGAGATGTGTATTCAGTCTAATTAACATTTTATATTTGATTAAGGCACTGGAGTTGGCGAAACTGGCTCAAAAGGCTGGAGGGGATAAAGACTGGTGGTGGCAAGTGCAATTAGCACTCACTTGGCTCCGACTAGGACAGCCCCGAAGTGCTGAAAAACATTTTAGATTTGCTATTCAATTAGAGCCAATGCTTCTGGCATATATTGGCTTGGCAAAAGTGTATATAAAGCTTGATCAGCCCTTGGCCGCCCTTGAGGCCTGTGAAAAAGGTCTAGAGAAATTCCCCAATGATGTCACAATACTTACTGAAATGGCCAGGTAATCTATTCAAATGCATTACTAGCTCCATTTTGAAAATCAAAAAGGTCATAACAAATAAATTTCCAGACTTCAAGAAGGATTACAAAGCATGAGCCTGAGTGTAAAATATTACCGGGATATTTTAGCTCAAGATTCATCTAATATTGAAGCCATTGCTTGTATAGGAATGCATCATTTCTATACTGACCAGCCAGAAGTTTCCCTACGGTTTTACAGGTCACAATTTATTATTTGCCTATAGCTTTAGCTAATTCTTGTTTTGTGTATGTTTTCCCTGAAGTTGAAATGCTGTTCCTCGTATTTATATAGACGGCTCCTTCAAATGGGACTTTACACGGCAGAACTTTTCGTTAACCTAGGACTTTGTTGCTTTTATTCTCAGCAATTTGACATGACCCTCATTTGTTTCCAAAGAGCTTTAAGCATTGCTGGGAACGATTGTGTGGCTGATGTTTGGTACAATTTGGGCCATATTGCAATGGTATTATCTTTTCAAACTAATTTACTAGAAACATTAGATAATAAGCCACAAATCGAAGATTTTCATGTGGGCTACCGTTTGAGTTTGAAGCTCGGCTTGAATTAAAGCATCATTAGTATTAAAATTCATATCTAGCTGTCGAAACGCCCTAATATATGAGGTTCAATGAATGAAACAAATTCTCGGCAGAATTCGCATATTCGGTGTGAATTATTACTTTTAAGTCAGTAAGAAATGTAATAAGTACTATGTATGCATTTAAATTTAAAAATTGAATATTTGAATACTAGTTTTCATATCAGTCGGGGTGCCGTAAAACCGAGTTTCTATTTCAATATAGAGGGTAACATAATATTTATTCGTAATTCGTAAAATTATCAATGAACCAGGGGATGAGTGACACAACGTGGGGTAGTCAATGCTTTCGTTTGGCCATTTCCTGTGACAACAATCACGCTGAGGCATATAACAATTTGGGGGTTTTGGAAGCAAGAAAAGGTCGCAATGAACAAGCTGTTGCCTTTTTCCAAACAGCAGCTTCATTAGCCCCTCATCTTTTTGAACCACTTCACAATCAAGCGAAAATAGCAGACAGCGTAATTCATTAAGATATTAAATATTTACAAATTATTGGTACGCTAGTGATTTTGGCAATTCTGGTTTAATTTTTAGGTTGGGGATCTTCAAAATGCCTATGTGATTGTTCAGAAAGCTTTAGAAAACTATCCGGATCATGCAGATTCAAAATTATTATTTGAAAAATTAAGAAAACATTTTGAATCAATGTAAGCTATTATGTCAATTTTGTGTATACTTAGCATACGAAATATATTGTATTAAAGATATTCAATACAAACTTGACGTTTTATTCGTAATACAATTCTGTAGATAGATGGTATTTGACACTATCATGGTTTCGGATTTTGTAATTTAATAATTAATTACAAACAAACATGGTTCTGTAGTCTCCTTTGAAATGGGTCAGGAAATGTGTTAAAAGTATCAAAACTAGTAGGAAGTTATTCTGTTTCATATTGTTCCCCTTAGCATGGCAATCAGGCACAGTGAAATTTACTATTGGCATCACCCCAATGCTCTTTCCAACATCAATCTCCTTACTTTCACTTTCACATCTACAGATGAGAAAAGAGTCAATTTATTTGTAATAGGGGTACTCAAGATCAAAAGAGTCATCTTTGTGTTGGCGTGTATACATTTTAAAAAATTTACGGATTTACCCATAGAATTCCGCATACGCAGTGTAATTTTTGTTGGCTTTAGTATTTTTGGAAAGTATTCTCCAGTATTCTCCTCTCCTGGTCGTCAGAACAGGTTTACTATTCCCCTTGACATACAATTTAGCCGCATGAACAGGTTCGCCCTTCTTATTTGTCACAATTCCTTTGAATCCCCACGAGAGCACTGCCTCCGTGTAAGTGTACAAACTCTCTTTGTTATCTTCCCACTCTTGCGGAAGAGCCAAGTCCTTTGGAAATTTGCAACAGGAAGCCTCAATGGTAGTGTCGATACAATTTGACCACGCATAGTTGAAGTCTTGCATAGATCCTAGAAATGCAGATATCTTTAGTAGGAATAGGAACTCCCTTAATCCGAATCAAAACCGTTTTTATGTACTATGCAGGCTATTTGCAACATATTATACAGAAAAATGGAATGCTTTGGATGTTTGATTTAGTTTCAGACGAACCCCGTATATCGTACCACATCGCTCCATTAGTTATGCCATTTTCGAAGTATGGTCGACCTTTTCCGCAAACACTGGTAGTAGTATCGTTTTCAGGGATCAATCTCTTGTGGGAAGATGCATATAAGTAAGCTAATTGTTCAGCAGCTTCATGGTCAGGTGTGAGGGAAAGGACCCCTCTACCCTCATAGGAGGATATCTCTCTGTTAATGCGATACAATAATATCAATATTAGAACACAATGAACATGAACACATCAAAAGTAGGTTTTGAAAGTAGAAAATGGGAAATAAAAATAAATCCTTCGATACCAAGTTTAATTTATTTTCTAACTAAAAATAAAATATTTTTTGTACAACTTATGGATCTAAGAACATGGTTAAACGACTGCCGACTGTATGATGAAATCAAGAGCAACTTTCGTTTGCTGATATTCCTCTACGGACTAATAAACTACTAAGTAATGATGGCTGACTTGATTGCTCCAGGAACAGCGTCATAACCATAACTTGCCACCATTGCTCCGCTATGAAAATTTGTTGACAGAACAAACGGGTGAGTGACAATCCACTTCATGATTGCCAAAGTTTCTGGTTGGCGATGGGAAGAAAACACTTCATTGTAATCATCTTTGGGCGTTAAGAACGGGTCAGGAAAATCCCGGTTAAGATCAACACCTGCACTGTTTCTTCTTCCTCGACCTCCGGATTTTCTATATTCATCCTGAGGTACTCCGCAATCTTCATTTGAAGCCATCTCAAAACCATCTGGATTAACCGATGGAACGATATGAACTTCTATTTCATTCAAAATTCGCATTGCTCGTGCTCTACGATAGCATGAACATGAATTAATGAAGCAGAACAAAACAACTAATCATTCTTTCGATCCCCAAATATTGCCATTACTTATTGTCAGTAAGCTTTTCTGACAGGCTCGCCACGCCTTTAGATTAAGCGATAACTAAGATCTTTGAATAAAATTACACGCAACTGGAGGAATATTGTAGACAATGCAAATTCTTAGACAATAACCTGGTGGCTGTGGTGGTCCTGATGAGGGTGTTGCCTGTATCTGTCCGTGTTCCATCATTATAGTTTCTGAGAAGATCGACAGCAAACAAGAGAAGAATTGATCGACCTAAGGCCTCGTTGCCGTGTATATTAGCCACTATAAGTACCAAAAATGTAAAATAATCAAGGTAATGGCCAGACTATAGTTAAAGTTTATCAACTAATAACAACTTGATGACAATTACACTTTTGTGTGAGTAATGTCAGTTTACTAGAAATAAAATTAATCACCATGTTTCACCAGTGGTTTCATAAGTTTTCTTTCTTTCTCCACCACGTTCATTGACATTTTGATGGCCCAAAGTGTCCTCGCTTGCTTAGAAATCCCGATAGAGTAAAAGTCAAACACGTGTTTGAAATACGTCTTCATCTCATGTAGCATGTCAGTCAGATCGTTATATTTGGGACGTGATATAGAAATCCCATTTTGCCATTTATCTAACAACTGATTTAATTGATCTGATGTTAGTGTTTCGTTATTTCGAGTGTGTACTAGCCCAAATAGCAGAAGCGAGATAATCAATTCTGGTCTTAATCCCAACATGTTCATTCTGTCAGCTAAAACTCAGCAGAGACTTTCACACTTTTGTGACATCTTTATGTAAGTGAGATAGGTTTTTTGGAGGGGAAATAATAAAACTAACATTATTTTTATGTTTGGTTAGGACAGATAGGAATTTTTTGTAGGATTGGAAATTATAGGAAATCTCAAACCGGTTGGTATGGTGTATTGGGGATTTCGGGAAATCTGCATAACTTTACATGTGTGAGAATGCACCTTGCGATTTCCTGAGATATTCCTAAGCCTAACCTGAATGGTTAGGTTAGGAACAATGGTTAGCAGAGCAAATGCATTTACAGCGAATTATAATAATACACACATGATAAAACATTTATTTTCTTTTATGTAATAATACACTCTGAATCAGACAATTCGCAAGCAATCGTAATATGGAAGGGTATTAGGTACCCTTTTAGGTATTAAAGGATTATAGGACGAAAGCAAAAAAAAGAGAAAAATAGTAATTTATTACTGCCTAAGGTAAATAGTATCATTTGTAAATTATCAAATCTTCGCAAGAGGTCTTTTATAGTATGATAGAGTGTACTACACGACGAGCATCCTCATTGTGGTACCTAAAGCACTGGAAATTCTGTTCGGTAAACACAGACTAAAAAACAACAATTTCAGTCTGGGGTGTGTTGTGCAATCCATCATCCATTGTCAGCAGTGTCTACATAAATATGAATTATTTTCCAATTGGTTATTTTTGTCAATATTAGCAAACCATTGGGATCGATAGTCATTACTATGTGAAATACGAATCATTCGTAAAATTGTCAAAATTAATGAATGAATTTTTCATTTACATGTTAACAATTTCTTAAATAATATCATACATTCGGAAAAGATTACCATGAACATAGAAAACAATTAGGATGCTGAAGAAAGGAAATGCCAGAAATCGTGGTTATCGTAGAAGAGAAATTCACATTCAGTATTTCTCGCTCTGGATTTTGCTGCAGACTCACTGGAGTTGTAACTCTTATTTATGAAGAAATAAACCGCAAATCCGCCAGATACGAGTGTCATGCATAGGGATATAAACGGAAAAATAAGAAGCCTTTTGTCTTGTATATGTTGACGATCGTAGATTATCTGCAAGTACAATTCAGGTTTAGATAGATATAATTGAATATAAACGAATAAGAAGAATTGATCCTAAACCATGAAAACCAGAAAGAAACCTTTTGAATGCAGTAATGAATGCAAGTAAGACCGCTTATGGCTATCACCACATTAAGAAACTGGGCTGTATAATCTTGTTCACGAAAGAATATGTAGATCACAACGGTCCCCAGAGCAAATAAAGGTACCAAGAAAAGTTTATTAATGACGAGTATTTGCAAGGCGTCTCTATGATGGTGATTAGGGAATGCCCAAGACATCAGATATCGCCTTCGATGACGTATGACTTTAGATGCTGAAGTAACTGGTTTTGGTTGATTATCTAAATTAGTAAAAAACATAACAACGATCACAATTTACAATGTAAAACCCAATCGTATGGTGTGATCATGATTTGATTGATATATAGACATACTGTCGTCCGGGATGAGCACAATGCCAATATCGTGGTAGTAGATAAACTCGACAATATAAAAGGGTGTGTACACGCACGCGTAAATAGTGTAGATGATTATGTCCCACACCAAACACTTACACTTGTCAGCAAAGTATGACGCTAATGTCACCGCAACAAATAGAGCCAGACTAAAGTATATGACCGCACTGTAGTAAAGAAATTACGGAACATGTCAATATCAAGACTTCAAAATGGGATACAGTAAGTAGGTAGTAAAATAAATACTGTTTTTGCTTACGGATTAAAAGAAATGGGATGTCGAGCTACCAGCAAATACGAGGTGATGAAAATTGATATCAGAAAGATAAAGAAGACATCTAACAAAGCAAATTTTGAGATAAATCATGGCTTTGGACATTTGGGCATGATTTGTGTACAAGCATCGTAACGCGAGAAGCTCTTTTATATTAACTAATTACCATACTGGAATGTAAACTCGGATGGGCAAATGTGATAAGTTCCGCTAAGAAATCCCTCCATACATAAAGCCAAGTTTAGTGCTTTGAGAATTTCGATCTGATACGGGACTCCAAATCCAGGATGATCATTCATATCTATTACTCTTCTTTCCACCATGAAATTTAATATTCCCCAAAATATAAGTGCAAAAATGACATAAGAAGTGTTTGACCAGAAATGATGAAAATCCTTAAAAAACCAGACATGAAGGGCACATCTTTCGTTGTAGTAACAAGTATCGTAGTTGCGATACTCATCCAAACTCTGAAATTGTTAGCAATCAATCACGTAAGGTATTTATAAAACTAGACTATAATAAGCAGACAGAAAAACTTCATATCAATTCTGGAACCCTTCTGGAAATCTAAAAATCGAGTAAATTGTATAATGCTAGGAGATATTGGTATTTGAAATCATTACGTTTAAATATATGCCGACGACTTCCACAGATGGTAAACCATAGAAGAAGGCAACTGTCAGAATCATGAACCATACTTTTGTCGTCAGATTTGTATCCGTTCCCTCGGTTAATGTAATAAATCTATTGAGTTTGAGAGTCTTGCTATCATTGTTCACCACTAGCACCGCATCTTCGTGGGGTTCATCGTTCGCCCGTACCTCCGCATCTTCGGGGGTTTCATCGTTTGCCCGTACCTCTGCATCTTCGGGTGCTTCATGAATCTCAGGGAACAAATGACTAGTGACAGGATTAAGACAAGGTTTAATACATTTCAATAGTTCCTCAAAAATGCAATGAATACATACTATTTCAGACAACTTTTTGTAAATATGAGATTAATTAACTACATCTTTATTTCTTTGGCCCTTCAATATAGTCAACGATTTAACTATAATTGAGGATAGGATGAGTTTACGAAGAAATGTGATATGCCTATACGAAAACCTATGCAAAACCTGCCCTGTCTATACATCGGATTGAGGAAAGTATGGTACCAATTGGTAAGAAATTGTGTCCTCTATACAGTGTAAGGAACTATAGTCCTACTTTTCACGTTGCCTCGCCTCGTAAATCGGACTTTTAACATAATATTATGTACTACTGATAAAAATGCAAGATCTGTAAACGTAGTACTCACCCTTGCATCAATCTTACATGAATGCTGTAGCCCAAGCACATCAATAATCCATACACGACACATACCAAAGGAAAGAACAAGGTCAGTACAAACTTCCAGTTTGAAAAATCTTCTTCGAATTCAAGAAGGACTAAAAAACTTTTGTCTTGGGTTATTCTCCTTAGCTTGGTTTGTTGCCCATCTAAGCATTTGGATATGTTTTCATGCACCACGTAGACAAGCATAAATCCTTCTTCAAAAAGCTTATTGCTCTGTAACAGTCACACTTAGTCAGGACCTATTTTGCAACAAAATAAATTAAAATACCAAAGATGTGGGGATATTACCGGACTGATAAACACAACGGAGCTTTTCATCATCGTCACATAAATTCCTTGAGGATACTCCACAGTTTCTTCTTCGTCGTAAACAGGACACTGCACACAGTGAAATTAAAGTTGACAGTAGTTTTAGTTTAAAACTAATCAACGTCTATAATAGATTTTTAACTCGTTTTAACATTTTCTTACAAAAAGTGTTTGGATGGAAACGGTCATGCAAATGTCGTCATCCAAAGTAGTGGAGGAAGATGTTATGATCTTCAAATATGAATTTCTTTCTTTTTCTCTCTTAGTGAACACAAAAGGGAAGTATTGTGGAGTTGAAGGGCCAACGGCAACTGGACGATTTTCTCTGTGTAACAATACATAAGTAGGTAATTTGATTAATTAAGATTGCATGCAGTACCTAGAGGCAGTGAATAAGACGACAGGAAAATATTGAATAGATTGATCACACTCCAATAACTAATTTCATTTTTTTGTTTGTGTACTGGATTATTCATTTATACGATAATATAAAATGATGATTTTGTACCCTACAACAAGAACTGATTTATTTCGTAAATTGATTTCCATCTTGAATGTAACATTGGAGAGGCTGCAAGTGTTTATATGGATGGAGATATTTCGTGCTTCTGGATTATCTCTCAATGCCATCGGTGTACAAAGCGTTCTTCCTGCTTTGTAGTAAATGATACTAAATGTAAATCATGAAATTGCAATGGATAAAGTAATTATTGGTAAGAAAGAATGTCAATACCTGTTACTAATACTACAGCTGACAAATCTTTGGCTTTATGCTAATAGCAGTTATTTTTAAGCTTGTAAATGTACATACTATTGGCAAAGCTTATAGATTGTTAAATGCAAAATAGTATTACAATTACATTTGCAATTACATATATGCTTACACTTGACTTTGGTTTTCGAATTTTTCCTTCTTATTGCTTTTGAATGGAATTTCAACATTAAAGACATCTTCCTTCTGAAAAACCGTAAAGAGTAATGTGCAGTTCATAAGCGGTGTGTCCGTCTCCATATTGATTCGTATCGTATTCTCCTGAACATTAAATAAATACATGAAATATCAGACCTAAAACATTCATGGATATAAATAGGACATTTCATTTACCGAATACGAATTATATTTGTTGAATTATTAATAAAGAATAAGATACCAAATTTTCCAGAAAGTCCTTTGATATTTCAAACTTATATTCCGGTTCGCAGGTGGTATTGAATTCCCCAGACACTTTAGTCGTTCCATATGCTAATCGCTGAAATACTGGATCATTGCATGCACACCCAACGAAAACAGAATATGTCTCAAACGTGACAAATAAAAAGACAATACGCATAGCTTTCGTCATCTTAATAAGTATGATAACCAAGTTTGTGTAAGTATTACATGCTGATATTATAATAATAATTTAAGAAGCAGCTTTTATGAGTAGGTAAGAAAATGGGAAAATTGAACTAATATTATATTTACTGATTTAGGCTAGGAAATCAATGGATTACATAGTAGTTCGTGTATAAGTTATAAATAGTGTTTATATTAGATCTTTCTTTAGTAGAAATGGGCACAATAACTAAGTATTAATCTCAACTTTTTACTTGGGGGAAGAAGAAAAGATTGATATCCTAATCCACACACCAAGACAAACCCAAATTGTTGCCAAAATACAATGGGGTTCTTTCTACAAATTGCTCCTGCACTAGAACAAGTACATATTTAGTACAAAGCCAGAAGAAGTGGAAGGGCTAAGATGTTGCAAAGGACATTATAAGTGTAGCATTGGCAAACAAAAATGTCAATTCGCGTACTTTTATGTTATCGGCATAAGATGCACAATAAACGTTTGTGGTACAACACAACTATGCAATCGTAAATCGTAATGTACCCTTTACTGCTAAGCGCATCACACACACACCAATAATTCGTTATCAGCCTATAGTGAATGTAGGTACATAGCTAGCCGAGCTTTCATTGTTCTTCAGCCTTGAGACATTGAAATCTAAAACCGATTATGTGAGCCATTTGGTTGAGTTTGAGACGGAGACAGGATGTGGCGTATCTAACAGTTTTATGTTAGCTAGACAGCACGTATTGAGTGCTCAACATTTTTTAAAAATTACGTAATGATGCAGAGGTAACTTATTCTAATTCAATAATATGCGTGCTACTGTAAGAAAGTAAGCAAGTGAGTGTATTGAGTTCTTGGAACTATTACTATTTTATCCTTACATTACATTTTGATGAAGAGATTAAACTAATTTAGAAACGCAATATTTACTATAGTAAATGATGTGATAACTGGCCATTGTGTGGCTAGTATTTGGTGTATAATACTTACATTCGGGGATAGTTTAGTGCAGGAAGATACATTAAGAAGAATTTTACGTCATATTGTTACTCTTGTTATGTCACTTGATAAATTGATATTATTGTAGGGTATGCATGGTAAAAATTAAGTAACCAGTATTAGATCTTCTATTCTAGTCTTCTCGTAGTCTAGAGCTCGACGTATTATCATAGAAAGCTTATCTTTTGCATTTTGTCTTTGGCAATGCACGGACGCAACGAATGTGTGATACTTAGTGTAAATATTTTTCTTAACTGTTGAATGCTCCCGTTTTCAAACCCTAACCAAAGGAGATTCCAATTTGTCATAAACAATACTGCTAACAATATTTCTACTTCAATTACTTTGTTATTTTTTCTAATATTTCATTCACTGGCATGTGTCCCTGTAATATCGATACCATAAACTATGCAAATATTTACTTTCTCATCCAAATAAATTTTTAATGTATAATATGTTCAAAAGTGGTAAAATATTTATTATATTAGGTATATTGTGCTAAGTACAGTTTATTATGGACAGGCAATTTGTAAGTATATTACATTAAATCATTACTGAATTAACCCGACATTCCAAAAGAGTCACAGAACTGACCCATATGTACTGAAAAATCGGGACAATATTTAAGTGTCCTTATCTGAGGAGATACAATTACAGTCTGACCTGAATTTTAAATGACTGAATTACAGAAGTAAGAAGTTGACAGTTTACATTCGTATTTGGAAATTAAGTGTAATTACATCCGTATAACCAGAGTGAAGTCTCCAGAGGATAGGGAGGGTCCGCGACTTCAACCTGCGGAAAAGTTAACATAAAATTATGTAATACTTGCAATTAATTTTTGCATACGTATTATAAATGAAAATTGAAACAACTTAAATAGCGCAATTACGGAAAAGGTTTGTTCATTAAAAAGCCAAAATTGGTTGTTTCGGAAGAAGAATGTAGTTGGTCCGTGTGTTTGATCGACGTTGCGAAAAACAGCATCTATTCCTTGTTCAGGAATTCCTTTCCAGTCACTCAAAGGTTTGGGATATTCTCGATTATCAACTGGGGGTGTTTTGGTATGGTCAAATTTCCAGTACTGACTCCCTTTGAAAAAGTAAATCCTTTCATCTGCTGACAATGTAGTTGCTGCATTTAAGCCAGAAGGAATTCCTTCAAAAAATTCTGATATCATTTTTGGAAATCCAGAATCCACGGTCATTTCACTGAACCTCCAGACCTTATCATCCTTAATAATGTTATACACTTTCCATTAGCATTTTACAATTCTTATGGTTTTAGAATGTACGTAATCATGTTTTAGGTTTTAGAATGTACATTATCCAAACGAAGACTTGTTTCTTTTCCATAAATTATGATTTATAAACAAACCTTTAGAAAGTAAGTGATATTATTGGCCCGGGTGAAAACAGCATCGATCCCTTTTTCTGGAAGATTTGGAAATTCAAAGGATATAGCTTTTGGGTAACCCTCGGAAAGCTTTCTGTGTCTTAGGTCCATCTGATAAACATAGGGACCTATACAGAACTTTTATAATCAGTTTATTCCTTGACTTCGATAATGAAAAACAATGCATGCAAGAAGTTATTTTAGGATATACTTAATATCCCTTTATGTTCAATCCCTGACAAAGCGAACCTTTAAAAATGTATGTGAATCCATCGACCATAGTAGTTATGGCGTCTATGGCAGAATCCTCACACAAGTCTGTCGTCTTCTTCCCATACAGCGCCTTTTGCATTGAAACGATAAAAATGAATTTTGATCCGTTTGTATAGGTAATTATCAAATAATATTTATAACTGAAATGGACCAACCTGAATTCCGTTGATATCGTCCTTGTGCAATTGAAAATCAGGTTGAAAATGAAAATAGAGAGGAGCCATTACCGAATCATGAACATCAGAATGATTGAGACCCTAAGAATTTTCAGAACTGTTTGGAAAACTCCTTCACCTTATTTTTAACACTTGGAGATAGTAATTACCAGAGTGTGACCAATTTCATGAGTGGCCACTTGGAACAAATTTGTTCCCCATGGAGCATTCCCACAGCACGTCCATTCTTCGTCGTCGTCGAAATGAATTTGGCCTCTCAGTTTCGATCTAAAAGGTGGTTTAAGAATCGTCAATTGAAGTTGCATCGGGCAAGTAGTTATTTAATATAACTTTCAGAGGAAAATTATTTTTGTCCATGAATCTCAGTTTACCTCGGAAAGAAGGCATGAGCGGTTATTGAACCTCTTCCATCAAAATCATCTCCATCTCCATGCTCCAATTTTTCAAACCGAATATCAATGTGAATTTTGGCTGACGACTCATCTGCTCGATGAAATATTAAATTAGTAGGTCTCTCCCAAAGAGAAAATGCAGACTGGATTTCTCGATCAACTTCGGTTTTGGACATCGCAGACGGATATTTGGAGATATTGTAAAATAGATTTCTAGTTTTCCATCTACTTCCTAAGTTAAAAAATATAAACAATTGTTCTTCGTGTAGATCAAGGTGCATAAGTCGTATTAGTTGAGTCAAATAATATTTCATTATTACCAACCTTCAAGCACATATCTCTTTTGCCTCTGTTTTGACAAAATAACTTTCTTTGCAATTTTTTCATCACTTTTTGAGTCGACAGCTCTGATTCTCATCTCAAGGGATGTTGTGTAAGGATCTATATCCGCATTTCCACACCTTGGTAATTGCATCATTTCCGAAGTTTCTTTGTCCATTTCGCCTGTAACAGTAATGGAAGCGTAAGCTTGAAAAGCCATTACAGACAGTCGAAGCTCATCTTTCCAATTCTCTTTGTAGTGATGAAAGTTGGGGGACAAATACCCATATTCCACCAAATATTTCTGTTCAATAGACAATAAGAAAGATGTTATATTATGTGTGTTCAGTACAGTCTTCTAGTTTAATCCAGTTAAATAGAATTCCAGTAATGATTTAATACATTCATAAACACTTTCCATTCTTTATTGGATAACTATTGCTGTTAATTTATTATCGTAATGTATCACTAATCGCTACGATTGTTAATACATACTTATTTCCAGTAAAATAGATAAGTTAAACATGAAAATAAAGATTATACTTAGTACCTCCTCTGGGGTTAATGTTTGATCTTTATTTGAAACAGGAGCACTCAACGACGACCTTATTCCAAATTGAACTGTTATCAGGAGGATCACTGTGATTGTTAAGTTATAATTAAAAATCATGATGAAAAATGAAAAACTGTCAGTTCATACAAAACTGAATGTTATCTATAGAATGTAGGCCTCCGCTTTGCCAAACTCTCGGTATTTATGTAGACATTGTTTTACTATTTTAAATATCTTCCAAAAGTACTAGCGTTCAGAACGTTTGGTAACTTTGTGTAGAAATATGCTACGTGGGACAATGTGTAATAGTGAGTGAACATATTTTGCCAGTTAAATTTTTGTAGGTCAACTAACTGACAAACACTTTCGGTGTGTTTGTTAGCAATCTATATTGCAAAAATGAGAGATGATAGGGATATGTGTGAAAGGAGAGATTACAGATAATAAAACGTAGACACAGTAAAGGTTTATTTACATGAGATAAGATGTTGATTTTACCCTGACGCAAATTTTTGCGTGCCTTTGCTTTCCCTTGCCACATGTATTAATAATTGCGTTTCAAGTCAAGCTAAAAATATATCTTTGTCAGTAGTATAGGTGTAGAAACTCTAGTTTTCCAAGTTGTTGGGCTTTTGTTTTTACAATGTAGCCAGCAGATGAAACCTTAGCCCCAATTTCCCTTACCTTACCTCACTACCACTTTATTTACTTTAGGCTATTTCTGTACGAATCTGCCATATTTTAGAATGCTGCTAATAACTCGGACTTCCAAGCAATTGTAGAGATAAAGAAGAATAAGCTTATAGAAATCAAACGAAGCAACTTTGCTTTGCTGAAAAGATGAATTATTAGTTGTTTTATGTACCAGCTAGTTTTTGCTGGAAATTGGGACATGCGAACAACAACACTCAGGTATGTGGCATTGGCAAGTGTTTTCTTCTGTAGATTCCATAATACATGCGGTACCGAGTAGTTAGCAGCAAAAGTTTGTCTTAAAGAATTATTCTTCTGATTTACATTATACCATGAATATGTGCTAAACATTTAATTTAATAAATGCATACTTTGCCATTTCTCCTATTAAAATCGCGTAGAATAAAATTGTGCAACATCACCACGAGCTGAAATCAAGGGTGTACCATAAGCATCACAACAAAACAATACCCAAATTCAACTTCCATTGTTCAAATACAATAGGGGGAATGAAGTTATTTGCTGTGGAATATATATTGAAAGTAAAGTTAAATAATTGTATTGGCAGGCACTACTGGAAGTAATCAATTTTGTAAACATTAAATATTTATCCAGGGGAAATAGCAACCGAACTATTTTTATTGTCAGTTGGGATAAGTTGTTATGTTGTTCGATGGGCTATGAAGTGATAAAAATGATAAGTCCCTATGCATTATTTCACTAGAATTTGCAAAAGCATAATAATAATATCCTCGATCGTTCCTTTGATTGCAATTTTATGCCGATGAGTGTTCAATTGCGTGTAAAAATGAGTAGGTACAACTATTCTATGGTATTGCAAATAAACTTTATCTGAATTCTCTCTAATCCAAAAGTCCAAACCGCGATTACCAATGATGATGTTTGCTTAGTCCGTCCGTAACCTATTGAGACTTTATAATAATATTACCTACACTATTACTTTTGCTCATCCGTATGTACCATTTCGACAATAACTTAGAGAAGCAGAGAATGTAATAGTAATACCCACTTGAAAATGCGGAAATTTTTTAGGGTAAACACAACATTAAGATTTATTTCCTTACTTCAAGAAATAAAATTATTGAGGTAAAGGAATTTTTTCTCAGTCTATATTTGGGTGTAGATACTGTCGTATTACTGAAAAACAAACTGGAAAGCTCACTATTATATTTATGTACTATATGAATAATGAACGATAAAAAGTGCTGCTATGTATACTAGTTGAAAGGAAAGCAAAATAGTAGTTAAGTAAGAATGATGTGTCAAGGTCACGTTTGTCTTTATTGATCAATAAATTAAGATTTGGTAGTGAGAAATATTTCAGCTAACATGCATCGGACGCTTCCACCGCCATTCTCCTCTATAGTTGGAATTCCAGAGTGGACGATTGTTTCAAATTGCTCAATTGTTGCAATTTGTTCTTTGGTTAAGGAGCTGTAAGCCTGACTACTCATCGCCAAAAGCAGTTCTCCCTCAGAATTCTTTAATTGTAAGGCATTTCCAGCAAAATTGTTCATTTGTTGATAGTCAATTGGGATAATTTTCTTTCCTGAAGAAACTAAGGTGTTGGTGATCAGTTCCCTTTCAGCGGAATCTGGAACTGACTGGAGACAGACAATAGCAAAGTCGTCTGCAATGCTCATCATGACATTTGTGTGATAAATAGCATTTTTCTCTTGGTCAACGGAGGAAAATATTACTGAACTGTAATTCATTTTTTGACAGAAGACCTCGAGGACTTCTTTGCTGGTTCTTGGGGACAGAGAGGCATAAGCGATTTTGTTCACACGGTCTAAGACCATACTTCCTGTTCCTTCCAGATAGCATTCGTGATTTTCAAAGTTTGTCAAATCAACTTTTGTTTTAATGACAAATCTCTCTTCCAATGCTTCTAAAACCTTCTGCTTTTTCTCCAGTCTTCTGTTTGTGGCAAACATTGGGTAAAGGCATAAACTATCGTTTTCGTGGGTAGAAATCCAATTATTGGGGAAAATTGAATTCGGTGTAAATGGCTCTTGAGTGTCTTCAACTACCAAAACGTTCACCATTTTGGATCTCAGTTTTTTCACCAAAGAGTCGAATTCCTTTGCAGCGTTTTCTTGAACCGATTCTGGATGTTTTGACAATTTTTGGAAGCTATTGTTGACGGCTGTTTCCTCGTCGTATCCAAATCGAACTGGTCTTATCATCAAAATTTGACAACTGCTCTGCATTTTGTTATATCTGCACTGTATATCTGAACAAGCAGGCAGGAGCATATTAAATTCTTTTATTTAACATCTTTGTAACTTACAATGTATTTATAATGTTACTACAATTGTCAGAATTCCGTGGCTTACCTGATGGTGAATAAGAGGACAGAGGACAGCTTATGACTTTGTGGGACAAAAATGTAGAGGCTGTCTTGGATTGGATCTATCTCTCTTTTGAGATGAAGAAGAATGTTATGACGTTCTAAAATATTGGTTTAAATATATCCTGTGGTCAATGCTGTGCTATATATTATTACGCACTTGTGTTACTAGTATATGCCTATTTGTGTATGTATTTGTAGTCCACAAAATCACAAAGTATCCATTAATTCACATAAAGATAGCCTAGATAGTCATCAGTCTTCATATTTATTAATATACCTAACTTTAGCTTTCATCTTGGGCATTGGATTTGTGATGTGTATTTCATGTTCTTCTGAGCAAAGACCCTGTAGAACATTGTGGTGTATCCTGCAATGCAATTAGATCGATAAATACATATACATACGTTTATAAAGTGAATAAAGGGCATCATAAGTAAAGATAGTGAATAGAAAAGGCATGATAGACATTGCTAACATGATATCGTATCTTATCTACTCCTAAACTCCAGCATTGAATCAACGCTAATCTATTTAAACAATGTGTCAAAGGTCGGGTAAGAAACATCACGCATAGAAAAGAATTAGAAACTAAGAAACAAGTTCAGGACACATACAATACGTCATATTTTGTTACTCACTCATACAGAGTAGAAACAATATAGCAGAACATTTATTTCGGCCAGCCTATCATTTTTATTCTTATTGACACATGCACTGCATACTTGGTACTACTGTGCATGTAGTAGAAAGATTTGTGCTAAAGTGGTAGTTTGTAATGTAGAATAGTGTATACGACATAAGTAGGTTATTTATTAGTCAATACAGCTAGTACATATTTTACTGTACACACACAGCATGAATTAATTGGCTATATGTGGCAGATACAATATAATATTTAGACTAGCTAACAAACCCAAATCGACTCAGAATCACAGAATTATAGGGATGGATCGTTGGGCGCAGTTATTGCTCTACAGAGAGTCTTAGATTACAGTGGTGGTGTGTGTCAATATTTCAATATTATCCATAAATAATTTTTGTGTCTCAAAGTCTCAATGTACTTAAATAGTAAAGGTTTACACGTCCTTATTGGCAAGATTCAGTAAACCAACTTAGGGGATTCATATAATGAACATGAGACTGAGACGAAATTGATAAGTGATAAGTAATTTATACACCATACATTTTATGTACAGTTCCCTATGTAGCTATTACTATTACTATTACATATTACACATCTTCATTTTCAGAACATGGTACATGCACTTTCACTTCAGTGTCAAATAAGGTTCACTCAACTCAATGTCACCTTGGTTCCTCGGGGGAAGGAAAAAATTATTAGCCGTATTAGCAAATAAAGCAAGGCCAAGTGTCAAGGCAAGAGCAAGATGTAGTTGTTTGTAGAATTTGCAATGAAGTTTGTCATTGATCTTTATGTAGTTTTGTAAAGTAGGATGTCTTATTCTGCAATATATTTAGCACCCACATTGTAGCATTTACCCGAAGATTTCTTATTCACTGGAAGAATAAAGAGCGGAGGGAACAAAAAGATGTTTTCTAGTCCTGGATCACTATGTATGTATTCTACGGCTACGAGAGGTGGAATTGTTGCCAAAGACAATATTCCCTGGGTTGGTCCTGGCAGTTATGACCCCAAATTTATGTCTATTTCTGCCCAAAAAGGTTAGCTTATCCAATAGAGCAACTAACTGTTAATTTCGTCATTATTTGTAGTTCTACTAGTACCTCCTGAATTATAGTAATCATGCTTTGCGGGAAATATTGTAGAAACACTTCCCCCCTTCGATACAACAGCAAAACGGGTAACCTATGTTCCATCGGGGAATCCAAGTCCTTGCCACTACAATCCTTGGCAGCGACCAAGATACGATATTGTGAGACTTCCTTTAATTATGTGAAAAATAAAGATAGAATTCTAAAGATAGAATTCGATGATTAGACTAATTTATTGAAAATAGGGGAGCCCATTGATGAGATCAAATGGTCTACGATATTCCGTCCCCAAAGACATAACAGGGAGCCCAGGACCTGTTCATAAATTACCGGATCCATGGCTGAAGATGCTCATTGACATATGGGCGACGAAATGCATGAAGGTAGTATTATTGTTACAGTTGCAGGGGAATGGCCTAGCCGATAATATTTGTACATACATCATGATACGTTATTTAAGTTATTTAAGCTTACATTTTCCTGTATTCTGAACAGCCAAGAGTTAAATTCGAAAAATTTGTGTCAAATAATGTACCTTCAATATTTCATCCATTGGAATTACGCTGCTTTGTTTCCGGCGTGGATGGACGAATGTATCCCTGGCGGATGAACAGAAAGTCTCGGACACCAGGACCTCGATATTCGACTTACAAGGAATCTTATCATTCATAAACTTATTATTATGAACTTCAAAATATCATGCATAATATTTGTCCTCTTGTCTCGTTATTCATTAGCTTATTTAGTATGACAATCATTTGATGTAATTATTTTCAAATTTGTGTTCTATGTGCAGATCTTGACAAGTCAAAGTTTCACTCCCAGAGTGGTCGATTTCAGTCTAATGGCTAAGAGATCTCCAATCTTCCGAATCATACCCGGTTTCGGACCGGCTGACTTTAGTATTAATAGAGATTTCAACAAACCACTTGTTGGTGTTTTTTCTCTCTGTCAGTCATAAGAATCCCAAAAATAGTGCTCCAAGACTCTTTGATATGCTAGTAAATCATGTGAAGAAAACGGTACCTTTCCTACTACCTTGCTTCGACTTAAAAGATAACTATGAATTTACATATCCAACTTCTAAAGTTTAAACTCTTTTAACTGTACAAATTTTTTATAAGATTTATCCCACTCCCTTTCATCACTCTGTGATACGAGATTTCGAACGAATGTGTCCGAAGGCTGTGTCTGCACCATTCAAGTCAACAAATTCANCACCTAATTTAACAGCTTACAGAATCTCACTATATCTGTAGTAGGTATGTCCTTCATTTCCGAGAGAATATGCAAAGAAAGTAATTTTAATTTTTGATAGCGTCTTCTACGAGATTCAAGATTACCAACTCCAGCTCCCAATCAATACCACGATTCAAGAAAGCAATTGAAAAATTTGGAGCCAAAATTACTTCCCCGATCTTCGCCACCCGAACCTATTCCCTTTTTAACATCTGCTGAACGATTTCCGACTAATTATGATGAGTATTTCCTTCCTTCACCCTGTCATTACACGCTTCGGGGAATTGCTGATGATATTCAATGTGTCTGCAAAAGATACGCTCCTGCTGTCCGTAATCCTAAAATGGGATTTTTGGTTTCTGCCCGTCAGTGTGATAGTTTCTGTGACAAAAAAGATACATCTCATGATGCCCGATGTCGTAGCTACTGCGGAACCAACAAAGTTAGAAAGTGGAAAAATATCCGACCGAAGAAAATAGACACATATACTTTCTGGAAAGGGATGCCCAGATCTTGCGTAATTGCAAAACTTTCTTTGCCATTTGCATTCCTCTGTTAGTAGATTGATTAGTACGTATATACAGCTATTGCATAAAAATTAATAAAAAGAGAATTTTTAATATTTTTTAGAACTCACCGGGCCCTATTTACGACACAGCCGAAGCATATGCTGCAATCAAAGGAAGGAGATCTTGGTGGGATCCAAGATCTAAGAAATGTGAAACTGGTTTCTTGAATTCGGGTTACAATAGGAAAATCGTGTTACAAGTGGATGACCATTGTGGTCCAGGGCCTAAGTATGATACTAGAGTGGAGATAGATGGCCATGGGCGAGTCGTCAGAACTGAACCGAGATTTGTGTCTCAGCTGAGTCAGTCTCCTGGACCACGTCATAAGGTTGCAAGCGTGACCATTTGTGCCCTTCAAAAAAGGCTTATCTTAATCTAGTTTTACATTATTTCAGTGCCACGAGAAAGTAGACAGCAGTGTCTGGAAAGCAACCCATTTGGGAACATTCAATCGTTGTCTGAAAGGCATCTACAAAATGAGACCAAGTGCGGGTGGATTTCGTCCCTACGGACCTATGGATCAACTTTGTGACGATTTATTTGAAATATCACGAAAAGATGAATACGCTTGCTGTCCTAAGACTACGCTTGATTGCTAACAATGCGATAACAGCAAAAAATCTCGATAGTTAATACAGAGCGATGCTCCACAAACTCAAAGTACTCTTATGACTTAACATGTAGATGAGATCTCATTTTTTGACGCCTAAAATCCATGAACAACATTCACATTTACACATCGTCTTTTACGTCACAATTAGTGGTTTTCGGCATAGTTCCCTTTATTATCATTTTTCGGGTAGAATTTTGTCAATGGTCTTAAGAAGAGCCGAAGAGCTTATGCGCCACAAAGTATCCATTCATTCAAGTATCCAAAATTTAATTAAAAAGTTGATCTAATAGTATTTGTTATGTCATCAATTCCTTTATTTAATTCATACTACAGATACCCAATTTGATAAATTGCATGCATTAAATGAAAAAAATCACACAAAATAGAAATTACATCATAAATATTGAAGAGTCTTGGAGAAGGAGTTGCATCGTGCTCTAACCACAAATAAACAATAAACGCCATTACCGAACTAGTACAATTGTACAATTTAAATGAAAAGCCAAGTTTTACAAGGTTGAGAATAATCAATTGGGTAAACATAAGAGCTGTTCTTAGAAAATAGGCAAAATAATGGCTTGATGACAATGACTACTATTTAATGACTACGACCTTACGAACTACATGCAATTGGTAAATTATTTTTAGATAAGAAATAAATTCGATTTCAAATAATTTATACATGGGTTACATTGATTGTCGGTAACAAATTGAATTCGCAATCTCAACTAAGTTAACGTTTAAGCACCCCTTAGTACAGATTACAGATACATCTTTACAGATTCAAGATACAAAAAAACACAAATTGCGTAGTGCGAGAACTACTTATACTTAGATATTCATTACGCACTAGTGGCCTGCATATTATTAGGTGAAATTCAAATCTTTAGCATTATCCACAGAGCCTCAATTTCACTCTTTAATCTCGATTCATAAATAACTTAAATGTAGTATATAGTTAATTAATATATAACTGAACTAGGTATTACTTGTACAAGAAACGAAAGTGAACGAACTGGCTTAATCTTCCAGCTTACAGAGAAAGTTCGAGCCGCTGAATATGAAAACGGTTTTCGACATACAAATGACGAATCGCAACGGAAAAAATACGACTATCAAATATTAACTTTTGCACGTTGACAAACTGACGGTACAGAAAACGGAGATCGTTACACGACACAAAATATAGTCTTATCGTTTCTTACTGTACATAATAATATTGATCCAAGTTTTAATTTTTACTAATAGATAAGCAATATCGATTAAGGTTGAATAGAGATAGCAATCGGAAGCAGTACAATACTGTAATTTTATGCACGCCACTAAATTACAAGTTGGGAATTGGAAGCATCATTATCAATTAGTTACTTTGCTAGTGCCTAAATTACACAATTACAATTGATTCTGTATTTTTAGTTAGTTTCGAATTTTACAACACTACCTATACCATAAAGCTGAATAAAACTGCGCAATTATCTATCACCTAACTCACTATGTTAATATGAAACAGCGTAAGTAATTAATGTATCTCTCAACAAAAATTCTCCGAATAAACTTTGTAGGGAAGTAGGGAATTTTGTATTTTGCATTCGTCTACTCATTGAGACAGGTAGAGCTCGACGAAAACTGTCAAAACAATTTTTAATCATTAATATTAGATTTGATTTTGATTATCAGGTAGTTTTTTAAGTAGCAGTGATTTTGTTTAACAACTTACCGGCTGCGTTTGCTGCAGCGACCTTTTGAAAAGCCTTAGTTTTTCTAACATCATCTTTGTTCCTGTCAAAACATGAAAGACATGCATCAGTATTATAATTTGTCACTAAAAACTTCGATTCGAAATTATTTTTTGCAGTAAAAACTAAATACAAATTCGGTATAAAGCCATAAAACACCAACAACAGCCACAATTCATTACACAACTAGATCTGATATGGTAATATTTAGTATCTGCTGCGGGGACATTCGGATATTCGTATATAATTGCATAGCTATTTCTATTTTACGTAATAGGCAAATCTTCTACATTAATATTCATATTAACCATCTTTCGTTACCTGTTAATAAATTCGATAACCTTTGGCTTCAGAGTCGCTGCGTTATACAAATGGGCCATTACTAGGAGCTCAGCTGCGTTTTCCACAGTAAGGTTGTCAGCTATGGCATTTTCACAGTCCTCTTTAAGGCCGGCTAGGTGGTATTTCTCGGCAATTTGCATTAGATCAGGTGCTTTTTCAGAGAGATTATCTAGCTCTCCACTATTTATTTCAAAGCAGGGATACATTTAGAAGGCAAATTGTTTCAAGGGATATTTGATACCTAATAAGAATATATAATAACACCCATGATGCTTACCCGTACATGTACTCCAACATTCCCTTTACAACATCTTCATCGAAGTCATTAATTTCTACTGTATTGTTGGCTGATTCCAGCATATCGTTACCAAACATAGCTTCAAATACGTCACTACGACCTGAATACCAAAACCATTGTTATTCTTAATTCTCAATTCAACATATTTATACATTTTGTAAATAATATGCATAATTTCATTGTAATACGTATACTATAGATATAGATAAAAAATTCATTTACAAGCAAGAATAGCTTTATGACACATGAATGTCCTTGTTGTGGTCGAGAGGGCTACATCGGCGTAAAGACCAGATGATAATAATGTTTTAAAATCAGCTCCCAAAAGTTCCTTCCGTTTGAACTTTTTTTCCTCTTCTGGAACTAACTGCTTGGCAGCTCCTCCGTTACCAATTCGATGTTTCAAGTCACCTTCTATCCAGATGCGACAGTGAATTTTCAGTTGATCGTCCTCAATTAAACGTCTACTAGGTGCTGTCAGGTCAGCGCTCTGAATGAATTTGTCATAGCCCCAAACACTGCACTTCTTAAATTCGCATACGTTCATAGTCGAACTACCTGCTCCCGAATTATAAATGTAACTTGTCACTCCATAATATTTGAACATTATTTAAAGTTAATTTAACGATTTATGGCAAGTTTACTACCTGCTTGCTTTCCAGGACGACCATCTTGATCTACAAGGCTAATCTGGAATCGAACTTTGAGTTTCCGAGTGGTGGCATTATCTCCATCTCCAAAGTTCGTTAGTATCAAATGAACGGAGAAGTATTCAATATCATCAGACTTTTTCTTAGGGTTCATCTTCAACTGCCTAAAAAGATGACAATTAATAGGGTATTAGCAAAATAACATAACTCGAGCCATCAAGCAAATTAATGAAAGAAAAGGATTGTTCTTACCAATGATGACCACTTTTAGGCCCTCCACGAAAGACAGGAGATTTAACTTCTTCACTTCCTGTGAAAGCGCCAAAATTTTTTAGTGTCCACAGAAAAGCGAATGTTTCTTGCTCTATCTGTAAAAAATATATTATGACATTATTCCTATGTAAAATATCTTTAAATTATACTTATTTCTTAGAACACGACACACGACTCACATCTTAATATGTGAAATAACAAATTGTATGACGTCTTACGATATCATCTTATGATTGTATGTAGGAAACTGAACGAATGAATCTGAACGAATCGAAATTAAACAAATGTATGTGAACGAATAATTAAATGATTGTATCTGAACGAATGGAATTGGAAATTGCTTTAATAATATATTGTATATTCTAAATCCAAAAAATTGCTGTATAGTTAAATCAGAATCAGAGCGTCATTTTCATCATAAACATATTATTATTTCAATTCGGTTCAGACTTAGAAAATGGAAACGACTATTACAACTATTTTTCAACAGTTTCAGAAAAATATTTACTTTACCTGAGGATTTAATTGAGAAAATCGTCGCCCTAAATATATGCTCAGGACGTGTCTCTGGTTCTGGTTTGGTCTGCCTACCTTACTAACATTATATAATGTTTAAGAAACATTATCTCGAATATTTTTTGGAGATTTCTAAAAAACCTTTGTTTAATGTACGTAATTTTGATACGTTTTGCAAACTGCGTAATCATTTAAACAGATATATAGTATATTTAATACAACAAAATCAAACCTCGGTTGCAGCCCAGGTTTCAACGCTTTCGGGTCCAAAGGAAAAACACTTTCGTTTATTGCTGTTGCTGCTAGTATTTATAAAAGATGCATTTCTATTGCTGTTGGGTAACGCCTCTTGCCGGTGAGGGGGGACTGCTCCACCACGGTGACCCTCTCCAGCTGCGGGCATATGATTCGGGGCGGCCATATTATTTCCTCCGCGATCTTGTCTTTGTGCGTGTTGACGCAAAACGTTCATCAACTGCAACTCTCGATTTCGCTCTCTTTCCCTTGCTCGATGCTCTCTGTCGTTTGGATTACCGTTCCGACCGCTATATACATATTTAACATTCATTTATTTCAAATATTACTTTAAAAAATGGTAATAATAATATATACATTATAGTAACATTACCTCATTCCTTACAACATAGATGTAATAACGGACGTTTCCTATGTCCAATCCAGAGAGATATTTAACTATCAATGATTAGTACCAATTTTATAGGCCACAGGATTGATATCTATAAATAAAAGAAATAAGGTGTATTATTATTACGTGATTATTACATTTGGCATTAGAATTATTTGAGGAAAAAAATTCGTATCTTTTGAATGTCAAATGGGATATAAAATATAAACCAAGCCACGTTTTGACTAATATATTATATTATACTAAAATTAAAACTGTACACTTCAATCTAATTTCATTGCAACATATAGTTAGAATGATCTTAACTATTTACACTCAACACTTCAACCTCAAAACTGAACATTGAAATATTGATTTGACATTGTCTACAAATGGGGGCTGTGCGTGATCTGTGGGTGCCATAATACTGAAGAAAGGTACCTATAATAAAAATGCTCGCGACTCACTTGCGAGACCATACGTATATTTTTATACATAACTGTACAATCCAAGTGCGCAAAAATTTATGTACCTAATTTGTTTGCTGAAAAGGTCTCTATTTTATTTGTCAAAAAGGCTAAGGTGCCAAATTAAAATGACCTTTCATCTGAATTTTCAGTTAATCCAAATTCAAAATCCAACTACACTTACTAGGACTATTCAAAAATCAGGGAGACCATTTCAATTTTGAGTTTGGCTAAATTCCTTATTCTTGATCCTTTCCCAAGGAAGATGAGAGTGAATAGACTCAAAATAGGCAAAATATAATAGTTCTCTCGCATATCGGCTAAATGAAAATGATTATTTTTATCTAAAGAAAAAGTAAAAGTAAACTAATTTAATTATAATGCTTTGTTTATTACAATGTAAATAGTTGATAGTTAAATGAGTCAAAAGTTTAACAACAATTGTAATCAAATAAATAAAAGCCTTTGACTACCAGCGCTAAATGTTAGCAGTTTTGTTGTGCTGTAGTAAGCCAGCTATAATGTTATGTTTTTACGATTATTAATAATAGATCCCATTCCCATCTAACATCATAATTAATCCTTAAAAATTTCCGATGTAAGTCATTACTATCATCTCCAACTTCAACAAAGAAAGTGGAAAGTCAGAACAGATCGTCTTTTGCAATTAAATTGTTGTGATTAACTATCGTCAATCGTTTAACTTACACTGAACACTGAACTGAACTGACTGAAACTTAATAAGATAAATATTGAATGTTACAATTTGGAATTTAAGAATATTACAAAAATATCAACGCATCACCACTTCACAAACTTCACATTCAACATCCACATCTGCTGGCTGTGTCTGTGTCCACGGATGAGCAGTGCAGTGAGCGAACATACTTTGTGTTTATGATGGGAATTTGACTTGTGACTAGGCCTTTAGAGATGTTTGCGTTTGATTGAAAGTTAGTTGAAAGTTTTGCCTTTTTTCGTAACTAAAACGAATGTTTCTTGTTGATGTATGTTGGTGTTGTCTATCTGTTGGTTGGATCGATTGGACTGATTGTTGTGCATTTGCTTGCAGTCAGCAGCTGTAAACAGCTGCAGCTCCGTCGTTCGTAAGGCGTCGTGGTCGTAGTGTAAGGTCGTATTATCCTAACCTAACATTCCTACTAACCGATAACCACAACAACGTCCTGACGTAAAAACCTAACACAAAACGCAAACGTTAGTAATGAAGTACATTTTTAGTAAATTGCAAGTAATTTGTAAGGAATTTGCAATAATATAATAATAGAGTGGATGGAGATTGGAGATGCAATAATGCAATGTGACGATTGTACGATTACACAAAAATTGATCGATTAAACTCACTCCTCAATCCTCAAACAACACAGCCTTCATAATTATTTTTATGTTATTACTAGAAAGTTACGCGTCCTACGGACGGTGGAATAAGAACGGCTCTTGAACATTGAACAGACATGGCATTTATTTGGCTCATCCTTCCCACCCGACGCCCAACGTCGACTCCCCAATACCCGACGCCCTCCCACCCGACGCCCGACGCCTTCCCACCCGAAGCCCTTCCACCCGACACCTTACGCCTTCCTACCCGACGCCCGACGCCATCCCACCCGACGCCTTCCCACCCGACGCCATCCCACCCGATACCCGACGCCCGAC
>JABASH010000767.1:0-33792 GCA_019776445.1 Tomocerus maximus | reverse complement strand
CTTTACATCTTTATGCATTTCCTCGAGCTACTGGGGGAATAAAGAGTCTTGTGTGTTTAACTTTACACTAGGTACTCTTAGATATAATGTGTAAATTAGATTATTCACAGTTAAGAGTAAATAGAGCCAACTATTTAATCTGTCGTAAGCTTAGAGCAAACTAAAACATTGTCACTGATACGCTATTCTATGACTTCTCAGTGCTTACAAACATTAAACTATAACAATTACATTAGTTGTGTGGTGGATTATGTTGTTTACGTTAGTTATGTAAGGAGGAGTGGGAAAATGTATAGTGAGAGCAAATCGAATTAACCTAGCCTAGTTTTGGCTGTAAATATTCAGGATAGAATTGGAGTGCAGTAAGGAATGGGAGGGTAATGTTGAAATTTAGCAATAATAAACATCCAAAGTGTCTAGTGGCTAGTATATTAGAATTACACACACTCAGCGCTTTCTCTGTTCTTATTTAGTGTAGTGGAACTGAATTTTGGAATAAGACTGAAATTAGTTGCTAAGAGTAAGTTGAGAAGTTAATTTATAAGTAAAGTAAAGAAACAAGTTTGTAATCTTAACTTTAGATATGTCTTCTAATGACTAAAGCCAACTAAACTCACTCACTCAATTCTTTAGCTGAACAATAACTGAAGTAAACGAAGCTACAAAGCTCCAGTCTGTGGTTTCCACTCTTCTGCCTATACCTATACCTTTGCATATAGATTGTATTTTGCAGGCAGAAACTATTTTGTAGCTACCTCGCTCCCAGAATTTCTACTCATCTAAATGAACTTATCTATTTAATAGCATTTACCACAATGTCCATGTAAATGTAAAGTAATGTACTGCGTACATGATAAAATGGTGAAATCCCAAGCCCGGGTTTCATTTATGTTTCTGCTAAATCAATAAACGGAAACCCACAACAAAGGCTTTCTCCGTACTATTCTTCATTAAACTTTATTAGCAGGTAAGTATTGTTGTTGTGCTGTGTATTTAGGTATGCATGCATTGTACTTATCCCATGGAACTTGTAAAGTCATGCAAACGTTACCACAACACAGGGGAATCTTCCACACAAACAGAATACTAATAAGAACAAATGTTTTCTGAATCTCGACTTCTCTCCGAACGAAAGACGCCTCCATTATTCACAGTGGTGTATCAAAACGTGAATTTCTATGCATAGAATGTTCTAAGTGTGTAAGTGTAATTCTTACCTGACACTCGTACGTTCCATTGTCTCGACTCTGTACAAACTTGATTTGCAAAGTCCACTCATCAGAGCCATCAGCATGGAGAACGTGAAACCTCTCGTCATTCGTGTATGTCGTCTTCCCCGTTGTCAGAATATGATAGTCTCGTCTTCGTATCCATGAAATCTATAGAACAAAGTAACGAAATTAAATTACATTGCCTCCTTCACTCACTCAGCTATTCTTTAGGGACTACACGAAACCAGAACGAGACCAGAGCACACCAAGCTACATAAGAAATGACAAGACAGCCAAAGACCCAAATCTACTAAGATATGTACTCACCACCCACCTTCTTAGGTGTGTTTCATATTACAAGCTATAGGAATTTTTCAATTTAACACTCAGAAATGATCCGAGAATCAATAACCTAGTCTCTGCTTTCTTTTCTCCGTATCACTACTCGTCCTATTCAATTTCCCAAGGCAGTGTCTACGATAACTAAGCGTAACTACTTAATACTCCTGCACACATACATACTACTATCTAATACCTCTAATACTGGTTTATATAGAACAATATAAAATCCTACATTATGTGATCCTTTGTGGTGTGATTGTTCATATTGCCATATATAACAAAGATCCTAGTAGAGTGAAGGTTATATTATGATCCTTTCCATCCACCAACGAAAGAACATCGTCATTTCATTACTGCCAACACTTCCTTCACTTCTATAGCCTATATGGAGTGTTCTAAGTTCAGTGCCATTCTTTCGCACACATTCACAGTGAAATAGAATGCAGATTGGAGCTGATGTTATGTGATGTGAGCCAAAGGAAGCCACAGTCAAGTATGCAGTAAAGTTATAACGAAATTAAAGCAAACCAGCAGGTAATGTAATGTAATGGTATGCGTACGACTTTCTATCTTCCAGTATTACTACTACTTCTCTCTACTATCCATAGTAATACCTTCCTCCTCCATAAAATCTATATAGAGTCTTTCCGTCCCTCATCGAAATTTAAACTTGTATTTCAACTTTCTCCTCTCCATTCCTTGGCAACTTTCACAAGTGGCTCTAGACATGAGCGTTAGTGTAAACTAGGGAAATAGGAGGAAGCTTTAGCCACTGAAGTGAGGTGAAGTCCTCCTCTCAGGTTCCCATTTCCCCCTCAAGACTTCCACCACAAAAGGAATAAATTCATTGAGCAAATAAGGACAGATGAGAATTAGGGCGCCCACCCAACTCAGCTTAGTCCAACTCATTCCTTCACGCTACTCGCCTTGTCTAATTTTACTTTACTCTTCCCAACCTTCAGCCCCCAACTCCAACCTCTGCTTTCCTTCACTTCCACTTCGCCTTCCCACAAATCTAATACCACAACTCAGTTACATCTTTCTATCTATTTTATACTATTGCCTACCCGAGTCAAAGTCAACCCACACCACCAGAACCAACATAAGTGAAACACATCTACAATTTTTCTGGCCTACTTGCAATTGCAAACTGCCTTTCTCCCACTCTTATTAGTCACTCCAATCCATGTGCGTGCTTAAGTATACTTTCCCTATGCACCAAAACAAAAGATCTTCAAGAGCCTATCCCTCTATACAGAGGTAACTAAACTCAACGTTAATTAGTGAACAAGGAAATCAACTGAATTTATTATCGCTACACTCCGGGAAAAATATTATGCCATGTTTTTTCCAAATCAATAACACTATATTTTCTTTCTGCCCAACTCTATTATTAAAGTATACCTCCACCAATCCCAAAGATTTTTCTACAGGAAGTTAGACAATCTAATAATATCACGAGTCCCGGTGTATGCTCCTGACTTTTGGAATCAAACCAACTTTATGTAACAAGGTCATTAAATCTCGATCAAATAAAAGTTTACGATTCGGCTACACAGAGAGTAGTTGCATTTTTAATACTGTCCGAAGAAGTGAATTAATTTCCAAACTCCTTTCTCCATATACTGCCCATAGATACTAATAAATGTTTTCGCAGCGACTACTCTTGAAAACAACGAGATATATAGCTAGCCAAAGGGAAGTTGTAAGTTGTGAATTATAGCTGACACCAATAAGATTTGTACACTGCCTTGGCTATCGTCATTCTGGCGGGGTTGGGCAGTACGATTCTCCAGATAAAAGCATAGTCCACATGCACACCATTTCTTTCTCCATTGCTCTATCTGTATTTCATCTACACAGAGTTGTGAAAAGCTGAAAAAGGGAAAATATCTCTCCCACATTTATACTGCAGTCAATGCACAAGTCCAAAGGTATCTCTATGCATCTATCTCTCAAGCTGTGGTACCTAAGCACAAAGTTCATTCAGATCCCTGCTCAGTTCAAGTTGAATTCAACAGGATAGTTCCTTCCTCCTTGTAGCTCCATAACATCAGCCTACTAAAATAACATGGAGAGAGAAAGAGACAGATCTATGCCACCCCAAGCCTTGACTTGATTTTTTATACTAGTTAAACTCACTCTTACGGTTAGTTACTTTCTTTCTTTATATACATAAACTTCGCTGTACTTAATACTCGCGTTAGACACGTCACATTCACATCACACCAACCTCACTGTACACCATCCAAGAGAAAGCAACCGGATTGAATTGAAACGACGGAAAAGTATGAAAATCGATTCGTCCTTTCGTTTGCTGGAGCTTCCTTCCAAGATATTTCACTAGACTATCCACCTATCCTACATCGGAGTACAATTTTACTGATCTTGAAAGAATATATACTTCTTTACAAGGCACCACTACAAGATTACATAATGCTCTTATAGGATTCCAAAATGCAATAGTTACTACCGTACAATTGGAAACCTTCACCCGGGTTATTATTGCTTCTAAGTCAACTTTTCATTGAAAGTAACGAATTTAACTATTTCAAGAATTATCATTGGTAGACTCCCACCATCGCACACTTCAGTTGAGAACGACGAAATGTCATAAAATATCGCATTACTCGGTCCGTCGCATTGATACATAGGTATGTACTAGAAGGTACATGATAACATCAATACATCACTAAAGAATATTTTTTTGGAAAAAGTTCTATAGCTATGCCATGGACTGACTCCCCAAAATGCGCAAGCGCTTTTTCAAACAATAAACTCCACTCTGGGTTAGCATCTTTCAAAATTAAACCAAATATTGGTGCCTAAACCTTTCGAAATTCTAAACAGTAGTGGGGGACTGCTGGGGGCCCAAGTACAAGATTAAACGTAGGTATTTACTTAGTGAATTGTTGTCAATATTCTCAACCCCGAGATTTTTGTATGTTCATATTTAAAATTATAACACAAAGTAAATAGATTTTTACGTCATATGGCAAGCATGCTAGTAAGTACTTCAAAATGTACGTGTTACCACATTATGTATTTCACACAGGGCTGCAAAAACCTTTTACATTGCGTTAGCTTTTACAGACAAAGCACGCCTCCGCAGGGAGCGTGATTACGCCAAAATGGCCCACGTGACTTAAAAAATTAGGAAAGGGGCGGAAAAAAGGGGGAAAAGAGGGAAATAAGGCGGGGAAAAGAGGAAAATAAAGCGTGAAAAGAGAAGAAAAGAGAATAATGAGGCGGGAAAAGGGGGAAAAGAGAAAAATGAGGCCGGAAAACGAGTAAAATCCGGCAGCTGCCGCATACTGGAGAGATGGGAACATTTTGAAGCCCTGATTTCACACGTAGTCATATTTGTCATATCGTCGTCATTTGCATGTGTGAGTGCCTAATCACTAATCCTTAATATCCAAGATATGTTTGTATGTATATATGTATTGTAAAAGTGTATCATGTACAATACAATGGTCAAGGGTGTAAGGGTCAAAGGGTAATTTTGTTTCAGGTATACGAGAAATGTTTTTATGAAACCCACACCCAAAGTAAACGGGGAGAGGAAACTATCGGAGTTTTTACGGTATATAACTTGCTCACATGTTTTGGCATGTGCTAAAGTATGTATCTGTATTCTACAGAGGGAAGATAGTGAAGGAGAGGAAATCTCCGGATGTATTGTTTGCTCCTTAGGTAGGTATCCTTAAAGTCGTCAAAATGCAATGTAATGTTCTTTTGAATGGAGACGCCGGGAGAGGACGAGGCAAAGTGAGTGTGGTGTACTTTATATCAGTGCACATTACAGAAACACAATCTCACAGCCGCCATTCATCTTCGAAAGGAACATTTTCAAAGTCATAAGGCACATAAGACCTTATGGTTATATGCCTGACATGACACTACAGATAGACTAGTACGTATTTCCTGATATTGTCTACCCCCTAATAGAGTTCTACACATAGTTGATTCTTATTACATTCATAGTATATCGGGCATATCTAAACTTTGTATTTCTTGGACTCTGAACAAAAATTGCGTGAACCGAAGACAATCTACTGGGCTCTATGAAAAACTCGAGTCTATCTATCTCTTTCTTCACTTGTACATAGAAAGCCAAGGAGACAGAGCCGAACTTTCTCTAAGAAAGTATAATATAAGATCGGACGGCTTCACGTCCCGTTCCCAGGTTCGATTTAGCTCGGAGCCAATTTGCTCGGGATTATTGCACACCATGTGGGTAAGACAGGAGAGGACAGAACAGAACGGAGTAGACATGACATGGAGAAAGAAACAGAAAAGAGGGCCTTACTACCCAAAATGTGTGGCATGGCATGGGAAAGGCAGACACACTACTCTATAAACCAGACTTGAGTTAAGATGTACTGTTGTACTAACTATATATTTCTACTACGTACGCAATGTCAGATTCACTATAGAATTTATGTACCAAAAGCAGGCAGGCCGAGCCAAAGAAACGAAAGTTTAACCACGCCAAACCGAGATATTCTATCTACAATGTGTACAAGTCGTAAGTATGGTATTTTCTATGTTGACTCTATACATACTTGTTTAGCCACAATAGTACGTAAATACATATAGTTTGTTATGTATGCAATACATTACATTGTATTGCATCTAAGCCTGCAATACCATCCTTTCCCCAGTTGAAAGCTGCTGATGTGAGATCACATCAGCAGCTTTTAGGAAAAACGACCTAGTCTCAGTCTCATCCATGTATTTACAAGACTATTAACTATGTAAGGCTACGTTTAGTGATTTGTGTTGTGGGACAATACAACAAACAAATCTAAAGCCATCATGGGCTTTCTTAAGCCAGGACTTTTCTCTTGAATGCAATTTCGTCTATATACAACAAATGCATACATTATGCAGATAAACTACGCAATTATATAATGCCTATATCCACTGGTATGTAAAATATCCTTATAAATGCATCTACATAATCTACAATCTACACTGTGCATATTGCGAATAAGTAACACCCAAAGAAAATAGTTGAGACCCTATTTTGAAAAGATAAGTCCATCCAAATTCAGGTCTGAGACAATAACACTTTTCTGTAATATCTACTGAGTAACTGCGTATCAACCTATCAACGTCAACTACATGGTTTTGCAAAGATTTTTATATTTCGTAGATTTATGGTAGAATTTGGTCATAACCCAACGCAACGTTTATACCATTAGTATACCACCATTATCATCATGGATTGAAATTAGTTCGTTAGCATTTATCCTCCATTAGATTTGCACAGCTGGAGTTTGCTTGAAGTGGCACATGGGAATTGGGAGTTGTATGGTAAGAAATCTCAATAGTGAATTTAGTAGAGTGAGTAGAGTAATCGCTAACAATGTAGTACCTATGCGGAAATAGTTGAGAGTAATCCAGTTTGCTGTGGTTTCCGTTGGTTCTCAACTAGGTTGTGCTGCATGAGAAAGTTGATAGACCTGCATACTCCTAAGTAGGTACTCCATGCTGCTGATTGAGGAGGTAGTTAGGAAAGTACAACATAGCATAGGTGATTGAAGTAAGTGAACCGGACCAAAGAAGAGATGTTGTTGTTGGTATATGGTTAGACTGAGAGGTCATTGGATTTTGGATGTATGTAGGTATCTCCTATTTACATTGCGTTCCTTAATGTAGGTTACGATTTGTGGACATTGTAGAATAGAAGAAAGTTGGACTAGACGGTCAGGGAAAGTGAAGTGAGACGAGACAAGATCAAAAAGGAAAATAATATCCGTAAATAGTAGTAGAGTAGACTTTTAGGAGTGACTAGTGTAATATTATATTTAGAACTAAATGGAAAGTATATTATGTGAGTTTGTGAATATTAGACTGTTCTTTCATTGTGCTACGGTATTACTACATCTGCTAGTTATGGTATAGTCTGGAGGGACTTTTGCCGATTCTGTGGTGGGTTCCCGACTGGCACGTTGTGGTTTTAGACTGTTTAGTAGTAGTTGAGTCTATGTGTTGGCCCTGGTCCTGTGACTCGTTCGTCTGTCTCGTTGGGATTTTCTTTGATCTAGTTCACTTATGTTGAGTGAGATGGTCTAAAGTGGGATGGTAATGATTATGTGGGTAAGGTAGATGGATATAATGTAATCTAAGGTAGCTTTAGGTAGTGAACTCTATATAGAGGATGTAGTGATCTAGTTTTCCTTTGCTCTGGCAGATAAACTAAGATACATAGAGAGAAAGGGTCTGTAGGCGGAAAGGAATAGTTTTCTAGGTAATAGTCTCGTTGATTCAACTTGACTCTAACACACAGTCAAGCCAAGTCAGCTCTTCTTCTTTGATATAATTCTGGCGTAACTAAGATGAGAAAGGGTCTGTAGGCGGAAAGGAATAGTTTTCTAGGTAATAGTCTCGTTGATTCAACTTGACTCTAACACACAGTCAAGCCAAGTCAGCTCTTCTTCTTTGATATAATTCTGGCGATTGTATTCAATTCTCTTCTGTTCTCGTCCTCTGTCCTCTGCACTAGTTGAGGTAGACTAAACTACGTAGTATTTACGATTTAGGACCACTCTTCTTCTATAGGACAGAGTAGTAAAATGCCAATGCTTTTCCCTACTGACGAGCACCATGAATAGAGCCATAGAATTCTCCATGAGAATTTATATTATGTATATAAGTATGTACATAAAGTTAGATGAGTCGCCGTAAGTAACATTGTAGTAAAAGGAATGCAGCTTCAGTGTTGGGATACATCTTCGCCCCTCCATCCCAATAAAACCCAGTGACGAACAAAAGCAATAGTATTAAAAGGGCAAAAGGCGACGGGTTTACTAGACTCAAATACTCATTCTGTCATCCTACTTAGCACTCATAAAGGAATCAAGAGCAAACTAAACTCCTTCTTCACAACCTTCCCAGAGACCACACCCGAGAACATTCAATGAAATTAATGGGATTGTAATAGAATAACTAATAAGTAATCGATTTCACGAATAAACCTACAGATTATAGTAAAACAAGGACTCTTACCGATCTCTCTCCAAGATTCTTCACTTTACATCGAAGAAATGCTGTGTCACCCAATGGGACGGTAATATTAATACTAGTTCTGTTCTCAAATGGGTTTTCCATCACTCTGTCCGGTGTGTAGAATTTGAATGGGAGACCGTTCGGATTTGTACGCGTCCTTTGCTGAAACCAAATCTTCTTCTCTGGGACATGTTGCTGGGATGCTGCAAATTAGAATACATTCATAAACAAACCTCAATTGCTGAATGAATTACTCTTAGTACTACCATGTAATACAAAATCTCAATGAATAATGAGATTTTGCATTATGGATTTTCCACACGCCTTTGACTCCAGCTCTAGAATATCAAACTATCTACACGTGCACTGCAAATTAAATTATTGATCAAAAACTCTGAAAACCTTTTAAATTGTGTAATAACCGGTGGATAGGATTTCACAACATTATCCGTATAACATGCGTGTACGTTGCTCTCCAGCTAAATGACCAGATCAACTTTGTGGTTATATCCTTGAGAAAATTGTTTGCAAACCTAATCGAAAAGTTACACTGTGTAATTTAACTCGTTAAAAGTTAATAAAACTTTGCTAAAACGCTACCCTACTCAAGCTGTCTGTTTAATTTAGAATTGAGTAGATTGTCATTTTGTCATGTCATGTTCATGTTACGCAATGTGAGTGTCATGTTACATCAAAGTCACGAATCACGGACACACATACAATCTAAGTCTGATAGAATAAGTTTTCAAAGGCATTAGTCTCAACTCATCTCACATCCACATCTCGTATACTAACATCATAAGGTACAAATAAAGCTACATCTACACAAGACAAGTAATCTACAGCACGATTCAAAGGTAGCTAACTTAGTACTTTCACTCTTCACATCCACATCTCGTATACTAACATCATAAGGTACAAATAAAGCTACATCTACACAAGACAAGTAATCTACAGCACGATTCAAAGGTAGCTAACATAGTACTTTCACTCTCCTTAAGCTAACTCCAAATAAAACTTTCACTCTCCCTACGCTAACTCCAAATAAAACTTTCACCGACCTTTCACCGATACTTTCACGCTAATTTTAATCAACTTGAACTTTGGTGGGATGAAATTTGGGGAAATTTTCATATGCAGTATTTATAGAGAAAGTGTTTTGTCCAATACCTTTTGGATCGTACTGTATGTACCCACCATAACTAATTGTACTTAGAAAACTGCTTAAATGTGCTATCGAAATATCAAAAATGTCTCTTTCATGAACCCTCAAGCGGAATTTCAAATAAATTTGACTTCAAATAAATAACTGACTATATAGTCAATTCACAAACTCCCAAAGCGTACACTGACGGCAACATATCTAACATATGCATGTAAATAGTAGAGTAATTCCATAACTGCGCTATAAAATTCGATATTGTGAGATGGTATTCATATCATATACGACGAAACCAATGACAAGCAGTAAATGTAGTAAAAGCATAACATAGCCAGCCCATGTTAACATGTTTTCACAGAGATGTGCATTTCTGTGAAAGTATGCACATAATAACAGGGCTACTTGAAATGATAAGCTTAGTAGTAAAAAGAATCTTATGCAATGTGTTTATATAAATAAATTGTATGCGCTATATACTTAGTATAAGCTAGACTCTTTACACTTTGGTATTCACAAGTTCTAGTTTTACTTTAGGTAAGATTGCACTGCATTAGTGTTGGTTTGAGGTAACATACGCTAAGTTGAAACAGTGTATTTGGAAAGATACACATCGTCGTGCAGAGCACATATTACATAGAGAACTATTACAACTCTGGAAAATCCCACTGTGCATTAACTTTGGCGATGAAACTCCATACTGGAGGTAGTCGACTCTTGGATTGAACTGAACTCACTCAGGACAAGACAAGGAAAGAGTAAACTATAATGCATACCTACATACTTTGCCTACGTACCTTATGTATGTTTTGCCTGTTCTACAAAAGAGTGGCACACAGATAGACTTATGTTTCCACATTTGCCCTTCCGCAGTAGTATATTGGTTAGATTGGACACAGTGCAGTTACTTACATCAGTTGAGAGAAAACCAAAGTAAACCAAACCGTGGGCCAACAAGGCAGAAGCCAGCAGCAGTCACAACTTTTCCTTCTCTCGACTTTCTTGTATCCGTCCGTGCTCAACTTTAACTTTAGCAGTTTGATAGAATGGTTGAATAGGAGAGAGAGAGGAGTAACCTAATGTTAGTAGAACACACAACCCGAATCCACACAAATACTAAAGAAGAAACATAAAGCAACTTACTTGCTATTTCTATTTGTATTAGTAACTATTTCTCCCGAGTTCAGCAACGCTTCTACTTTCACTTCCTTAAAGAATCCGCTATATCAATAGAAATATATGGTCCTTGGAGTGCAAAGTACAAGAACAAAGTACAAGATCGAACAAGACCACAAGAAAGACCAAAAGCAAGTTGTCTCTCAGCCCTTCACTCTCCTCCACTCCAGCGAACCGAGAGGCACAACATTTTTCCTGGAGAATGGTGCGAGAATAAAGATATTACGTTACATTGCATAAATGTATCTATATCCTGCATTATAAACTCTCTAAGTAGGTATATAGGTAATACATATTAGCCCTATATGGAGCAATGCACACTTTTGCAAATTCAAACTGTTGTGATGGGGCTTGTTTCGTCTCTACTTAGTGGTACGTAATGTAGTATAGGGGGAAAGGAAACTAGTAAACTATCGCAGAGACAAGTGAAATCTAGTAAAGAAAACCGAGTGAATTGAATACATTCCTTCTTCGTCGCTTTCAGGATCTTTTCCTATGTTACAACAATATATTATTCACCGAAAGTTTACTCTGTCCTGTCTCTTGCTGTCTTTGTCTTTTTCTGTCTCTTTCTCTTTATTCGCAAGAGTTGGCTTGACTTTCTCCGACTATTTAGGTGACGTTCCTAATGTAACCCACCTATTTACAGAGGTATAGGACTAACTAATACATTATAGTAAATATGGATGGCGACTTCTAGAATCTGGGTTAGCAATGTAATACCCCTCACATTAAATTACGTCACGTTAGTTGCTAAAGAAAGTAAAGTAAAGACAAGTCAAAACAACTCACAGTCAGTCCTGGAAGGAAAGAAAGAAGCCTTTCTTTCCTTACGTCTTTTACAAGTTCACAGAAAGAAGGCTAAGTCGAGTGGAAGTAACTATTAGGGACAAATATAAACTAGTACAGATATATACCTACTGTGTATAAAGAGAGGGTAGATCGGGACAAGGCACAGCTTGGATTGGCATAGCTAAGCTTTCCATCGCGTGGCTTCACTTGACTCACTTAGCTTTTCTGAAAATATGTCCCACCTGGGAGCTAATCAAGAGGTTCTGCTTTTGGATCGGGTATCTACCCTGTCGTAGTTGTAAGTAAGAGTGAACGAATGTATTTAGGTGTGGGTATGTTACCATTGTACTTTAAAGCTATACACACACCGTTGCGTTAACTTGCATTACTTAAGTTGCCTACAGAGCTTGGCACTCAGCTCCAGTTAAGACTAAATGTGTTCAGTCTACTTAGATATAGTGTATACTTAGTTGGGCCAAGTTAGCTTAACTAGTGTCGACGTAGCTTAAATGAACTCAGTCACAATCACCACTCGTCGCCGCCACAAAATGAAACGAACAGAATAAAGAGATGAGTCTAATCTGTAGAAAACCGCAAGAGAAAGGAAGAGGAGAGAGTTATGGCGGGCGGAAATTGTCCTTCTACTCTCTACGCGTATTTTCTACTAACTACATATATTGCTCTGTACATAGTACCACAGTAGTATATACAGAGCAATATATGTCAGTGTAATAAGAGAAAGAAAAAGCTGGAGCGAGGAACTTAGGAAGACAAGACAGTTTCTGATTTTTACTCGGAAATATAAAATTGTCACGTACGGTTAGCCCACTTATGCTTAGTGTATACGAGTACTATTGTGTAACTTATGTAATGCACTTCTAGTATAAGTATTATCTGTTCTGTGTCCTCCTGGCTTCTGACATTAGTAGCAGTGAAAAGGCACTTGAAAACTACAGCCAGACATGTCTACATTGTATATTAGTATTTTTATACACACTTATATGTACACAGATGCATGTGTCTGATAGATCGGTCGGGGAAAGTCTCAAAGTAGGTATGGTTGTTTAGATGGGAGGAAATGTCTATACATATGGGAAAAGACTGGGGAAAGGTAACGGTTATGTTATGTCTAGTGTGGATTGGCTTGACTTGAGTCTCGTTGACTGAAGTGAAGTGTCTGTACAGAAGTCCTAGTCAGAGAAGAGCCGCAAAGGAACAAGAAGAACAAGAGGAAGACAAGTCACGGAACAATGAGCGAAATGAAAAGGGAGAGATGTGAATAGGATTGGGCTCTAAAGCACAACCACTGTCTCTCTTCACTGAATAAATTGCTGCAGTAAAGTAAAATGTTGCCACTGCAAGTCGAGTGCAACTCAATAAAAGAAATTTGACGCATTCATCTCTTCCCTTTTTGTTCACAACATCCAACCTCAGCTTGACTTGGACACACACCGCTTAAGGCACTAACTATGAGAGTTTACTATATTGTTGACCGTAGCATTTCTCAAATAGACTATTCTACGTCTATATACAATTTCTATCTTATCAGATCAAATATAGTATCCTAAAAATAACAAATGAGTTCTACCCAACCTGAGCTGACAGCGGCATGATATGATGCTACATTACATTACCTAACATTTGTTTAGATTGCTGTGAGATGCCCTAGGTAGACCTGACTTTTCCCAGATGAAATTCTCTTACATGCACACATGATGCTCCGCTCAACTACCAATCAACCTCAACTATACGGATATTATAGTTAAGACGAAATCGTGCCTATATGGTGTATGATTATATTAGTACACATTATGAGAGTCGTTCCTACTAATGTCAAGTATAATATGCAACAATATTATTGCTATTTACTACATAGGTACATACCCATTGTGTGCTATAAGTCCTAATGTCAGTGTAATGGATTACAAATATATCTGGTATTACTTCTATATGGACTATGTAGACTACGACTTGATGTTCCTCATACTTTTTCACAATCAGAGCAGACGTGAAATCATGTTGGATGATATAAGGTTATTGTTGTGGGATGCAATCTAATGTAACTTATTGCGGTCAACTTGAGTTAAGGGGCTTTTCGTGAGCTACAGCGGATATGGATTAGCTCTCTTGTTTCTATATTGATATTTTGACCTAATTTCTTCCCTTCACTACTCATGTAATATTTATCTCTGGTAATATGTTCAAAAATATTGCTTAAAACTAAACTAGCCCCAAATGCCAAAGGCTTGAATTCGCCAGACAGACCTACTCATATCATTTTATACAGACCTACCCGCATACAACCCCATAAATTTCACCCAATCCTTCTATAATAATAAATAGTTCTCTGCCACTATATAGGTAACTATGCACTATGTCGCCTCATATATTTCTCCGCAAATTCTTATCGCATATTTCGGTACTTGAAGCGTCTCCAAAACCAAATTGACTTCTTCCACCACGATTTCTAACTCATCTATACTAAAGTTAATAGTAATATTCTGCTCCTAAAATAACATTTCTTCTTAATGATTATAACGTTACATATAAATGTAATACCAAGATAGTAAACCTACCTTTATAAACCTACGGCATATTCTCAATTACTAAGAATATAATATGTACATCTTCTAAAAAGAGAGAAGACATTGCACAAGTCTTCTTGCTTCTAAAGTGGTATAAATTTTCAAAACATTATATATCTATACTATGCACTATACTATAGACTATAAAAGTGAATGGGCATCATAGCTTGTATCAATTTTCTATAAAATTTTAATTACATAATTACACAGACAAGGAAAACTAGTCAAGAATGAGTAGCAAGCGTTGAATGAATTGAATCTCAAGGGATTACACTGAGCAAAGTAACTTCTACTTCATCGTATAATTTACTGCGATGAAGAGTTGGAAAACCTATTTCTAGCATGGAAATTACTCCGCAATTCATAACAGAGAACTCGTTCTCTTCCTACAACACCTAGTACATAACTATCTATTAATATTAAATGAATTGATCTTCCAAATTTTATAACATACACTACACTACTACTACTATACTCACAGTGGTTGTGGTAAGGTATACGTCTGCGGTACGTAAAATGACGCACGAATATTTCATTAGATAAAAATAATTGGATGATCTAGCTTACTTTAGACGAGGGGCTAAACCTCAACTCATCCACATACATCTTTTTCATTTCAGTGAAATAATTTTACTGATTGCGGAAAGACAAAGTATTGAATTTCTCATTCAACTGTAAACTACCCAAGTAGGTATTCATAGCCTGAGAGATACTATTCGTGAAATTACAGCTAATTAACAAGGGTATTGCCATAAAAGCATTATACGCAATACGCAACTGAAAATTTCAAATTAATTAAAGGTAAGTAACTAAATTGCTTGCTTCACTTACAACAACAGACTTCTAATATTTCGTACCATTTACAGCCAGCAACACTTAGCATAAGTGTAATGGTGTACTTTTGAGATATTATATGGACTTAGCAAAATATATTACGAAATCCATGGCAAGTCAGCCGGTTATGTATGAATCACCCCCAAAATGCCAACACCTTTTTGCCAACACTATAAACTATTCTAACCTAAAATAACCCAACCATATATAATTCTGGTGTTGGCAAAAAGGTGTTGGCATTTTGGGGTTCTCCCGTTGTAATATGGGGTGTCAGGGAGTACTGCCTCACTACAGGGTGATAGTACTGGGCGCAGGCCTCCTATTTCGGGCCAATTGTCAACTCCCTCAACACTGGCATTGTTGTTAATTAATGCTCGATTGACCTAAGGCTGTCATTACGAGTTATTTTTTGTGGGAATTTTGGGAGTTTATAACGCCGCAAAGGCCTGTGGCGTTTTCAAGCCACCCTCGCACGGGCGGTGTACGAAGTACCCGCTCGATCGCCCTTGAATTTCGAACTGTTTGTGGAAGTGCACATTTGATAAGTCAGACCATGACCGTATGTCAGACGACTGTCCACTCCACCAGACCAGCTTGGCTGGTTAAGTCTAGAGTCTAGATCTTAATAGAAATTAATTGAAAAAACAACACCTGCATTATCTTAGCAAGATAATAATTTATTTAATTTTGGATAGGTCAACCATAAGGTATGTTACATATTCAAGAAAATAATATTGTGTAACCTCATTTACAATTTATTTACAACGATGGTTAGTTAGGTAGTTGGTCCTGCTTTAAAAGCACAACTAAAAGTACTGTTTCATGTAACAAGATTTCCATTATTAATTCCCTTTGACTTACTGGCCAAAGTAGCAGTTCTTTTGTGGACTGAAAGTGTAGTAATATGCATATTTGTAGTGCATATCCTAGGGTAAGAATATCTTTTGTGTACTTTATTCATCAAAACATAGCTACTATAGGTACGCATACATAATCACTACTGGGTATTTGGTAACTTTGTGTTGACTCTGATAAAGGCACTAATTGTAAGTAGGGTATGCTCTGTTTGCATTTTGACTAAACCTACTTAAAAGTAAATTTACACACATTTACCATCTTTGTACACTTATTTCTATCTTCAATAGGTACCTAGAGGCGGTAGTGTCTATTATTTGGTATACAACTCGTAGTAGTTACTATACAAAGAGAATTTTGTTATCTACAGAGTACTACGTAGTTAGGTGGGTTAGTTAAGTTAGATATTCAATTCAGTTGAGAGCTGATAGGGAATTTGAGGGAAAGTTGTGCTGATATTGCTAATAAAGCTACCAAGTCTTCAGATTACAAAGTGAAAGTAAGTATAGATAGTACGTAGTACAAAGAGAGTGCCAGAAAGCATTATAGTAGATAAATCGTTTATAGAGACATGGAAGAAAGACTGGGAAAAAGTTTTCTTCTGTTATGCTCTAATGTTCTCGGAAGGAAGTTTGTGAACATTCTAAATTTCTTGTGAGGGAAAAAAGGTGGGCAATCAAAAACAGTTGCGCTCTGTTATGTCATGTTGTTATATTGCGGTTACAAGTTGCTGCGATCGTAAGACTAGAGATCACATCGCTTCTCTGTGTACTTAAGAAACTATGGGCTAAACTACTTTCGCTATAACCATAACTATTCAACTATACCTACACAAAAATAGTTCTTCAAGGGAAGCAACTCATTCCTTCCTTCCAATGTGGCTTGTACGTGGACTGTGGCCCTCGCGGTGACCGAAGTTGACTCTGTGTGGTTCCTTAGTCGGTTTTCTATACTGTGACTGTGGTTTTCACTTTCCTGTACTCGTCTCCACTCCTTGTTCAGATTCAATTCACTTCTTCTGTCCTCCTCTCTTCTAAATCTTTATGCTCTAACTCTTCCATCACATTATAAGTGAACTTGTCCAAAATAGTTGACTGAATTCAAGTGAATTCTTCTATTTCTATTACTACTCACTCTCTTATACTATCCAGTCATTCTACACATATGTGGTAGCCACAACTGTCTCACGTACCAAGTTTCTCACATAGGTACCCCTAATTGCCTAGCCTAAAGAGTTGACATTTAAGGTAAATTGCTTTTTTATATAATGTGTAAGAGCTAGACCGAGTTTCCTTGACCCGACTAGACTCTCCAACGTTGATCCCTACTAATACCCGGTGTATGTCTGTGTCTGGCTGAATGTGTGGGAACCTCATGGTTCCAAGTTAAAGAGAACGGGAGAAAATGGCGATTCCCTCTCGTTCTCTTGCGCAGAGTAGAGATTGTGGGTGCAGGGTATATCCTGCAAATGCATTAAATAATCCTAACGAAATAATTTACGTCACACAATGAATCTTAAAAATCTATCAAAACTTATGTGGACAAATGTTAGCCTAACTTATTTTGGAAGATTACTGCTGGAAAATTCCTCATCAATATCTAATGAGAAACTAATATCGGCAAAATTATCAACAGAACATTCCAAAACTGTTGACCACTAAGTTAACCAATGCTAATCAATACCACATGTTTTGTGCACTACTGCATGTCAGCCACATACTTGGCGTCAGTTGTTGGTCTACCACACATGTACATAAGATGAGACAGTAAGTCAGAGTGAGCTGTCAGAACTCACCCTCCTCTTTAGATACTCAGGTTTAGAGTATTGCTTGAGTAGAGAATAAAACCCATTTAGCGCTTAAGGTTAGTGGTTGACGTTATTTTTTGGTTTGGCCTTCCACCTTCTAAAACAGCAACAGAGTTGTCATGAGTGAACTTCTCCCTCGAAACACATCCTTGTTGTTCAGTTCCACTTAAGAGTTATAGCAAATCAGAATTGTCTATAGACGTGTTCAAAGGGCAAAGGAAACGAAGCTGGCTACTTAAGTTATTTTACTTTGCCAGTTTCCTCTCCCCTTACAACGGCCATTTCAGATGTTCTTGCTCTAGTTTAGTTAAGGTTTACTAGTTTGGGTTTCCCTTTCCTCCTCCTGCTCCACTGCTGGAAGCAACTTAAGTGAATTAAGCTTTCCTAGTGTAAATGCATGTATGTAGTGAGTGAAACGAACGCACTCTCAAAGACAAACTAAGACGGGGAGTAAGTAAGAGCCTTATCTTGGCAGAGCAGAAGAGCACGAAAGATGCTTAAGGCTTAACTTCCCACAGGCTAGGATCCTTTGCTAAAATTGAAATCTTTATATCTTTTCTCCTCTACGACTCTCTAAGATTTCTTCCTTCCTGACTTCCCTTCCTTCATTGACTTCTAAGAAACGTTTTTTTCTCTGTTTTCCCTCCGATATTTGTTTACACACTTTTCACCGAACTTACTACCGGAAGGAATGAAAAGAAAGGTACAAAAAACACGATTGCTTGCTATCCTGTCCTATTTGCTGTGTGTCCGTACCTATTTTCAGAGTTCATAGGGGTCGAAAAACGGACCACCAAGTTATATCACACATGAGACCCAGGTACTTTCCTATTTTTCCAGCGTACATCCAGCACCACTACGTATTATCAAAGAGTGTAATGTACGTGACTCCAGGTGCCGTAAATTAAAAATTTATAATCTCCTCCCCGCTATACATACATGGACTACTTACTATATATGCTTACATACTAGTTTGCTGAGCCGAGCTGAATTCTCATTCACGATTCCACTTCCTCCGAGAAATGCGTCGCTCCACTCTGTACTTATCTATATTGCATTATATCGACACACCGTAAAATGCTATGGCTTCTCCGCAGTATAGTGCGCCAAAGAATTTAGAATTTATCCCAAATACTACACAACAGAACATGACATGAAAAACAATTTCTCACCTCGACTAGCCGAAACGACGATTGCAAACGAAGTCACAGCCACAAAAGTACTTAGAACCAGTCTGGACGTCAATTTCGTCCGAGCAGGACCAATGGCACAATTAACACAACACTGAGACCCCGAGTTCGTCATAATTATTTCACTATCTTGAGCATAGTCCTTATGACATCATGTGGTAGTCCAGTAAATATTTATTTCACTCCACCGAATGTCATTTTCTGAAGAACGATGTGAGTTTCCATAAAGTTAGAGCTTCTCAGTCAGGTAATTGGAAGAATAATCATCTGAAATGAATAACAGACTATATTTATAACTGTACAGTTGATTCGACAATATATGATTCATTCATTACGCGTGGTGGTATTATGCATAAGAAATAGAACATTATTGTTTAGATTCTCGGAGAGTTAATTAAATTAAAGTCTCTCTTCAATACGGTCCATGTAATCCAGAAACAATAAATAATAAAGTAAATCTGCAGATGTTATTGCCCAGAAGAAGATATCTGAATCCGGACATGAGATTCAAGGAAAACATAATAGCATAAGGAAGGGAAGAACTCTTCAGTTCAATTCACTTGCCTCAACTTAAAGATAATTTGGTTCATAGAGCGGACATAGCCTGTTCGCGGCACTTAATCCTCCTAGCCCACTCCCTTCCCTTTCTGGAAAAAGCAAACAAAGCAATGTGCAATCTGACAGAGGGAAAGTAAGTAGAAAGCATATTCCTTATCTGCTCACTGTACGTAAAAGTAAAAGCTTTCTTTGCCTCAGGACGTAGATTAGAATTAGTTCTATAAGTAAGCAACCAGGCACAAAACACTACACAACAAACCCGTAAGATAAGTCTCATTCTCATCTTTGAACTAATACGAAACTCACTTTCATTTCCAGACACAGCCCACGCAATGCTCTGTAATGTAACGCAGATTCGCTCACTCATCTACTGCAAACATGTTCCCACAACTTCTGTCATACATTTACTTGTGAGCACTATTTAATATGGTGTACATGTGTTGCTAGTTAACTACGTATGTATGTACTTCCCTTCTTAATCTCGGCCATTCAAAGAGATTTTACCAAATGAAAAAAGATTTCCCTGCCTCTGATGTCGGAGCAAAATGAACTTTCCATTATATATTCCATGCCAGTAGGGAACAACTATCAAAGAGACAGGGGACGTACCCACCAAAATATCTTCAGATGCTCTTCCGTTCTATTTAATGAATTTACCCGCTGATTTTTGGCTACGTGCCTGGGTGAAACTCTAAATTGTAACCTGTGGCGATACCCATAAAGCTTAGTAATCTACATTTTTCTACAAATCTGGTAGTTACTTAACATTTCTAAAAAGTTATTTGGCAGAATCACATTTGGTACTCACAGTAATAAACTAGGTAGTTACCTGTATTACGAAAGTTTGATGAAAGAATGTTGAAATTGGGAAATGCAATTCGGGATAAAATATTATTATATTTTTCAAAGGAATATAGTCATGTGATCACTTGATTCTCTTTTCATCATTAATTTATCAAAGAGATGCAGTAAATTGAAGTATACATGTTAATCTGACTGAGGACTTGTTGTCGAAAGTTTTTTGATGTGTATAATACAAATAATAGGAATCTGCCAAAGCATAGCATTAGCGTAAGTTTATTTCTCTTTTGGCAATTTCTGGTGTATTCACTTCCTGCCGGGTAGATAGTGAGTAATAACTAGGAACGGATTATTTAGGAAGGCGAGAAGAGAAAACATCTTTTGGCTGTTTTACCACAGATTTATTATATAGCATTAGAATGGGAGAAAGGTCTAATTTAATCTGGAGAAACCATAGGAAAAGCCAAGGCATCGGGCCTTCAGCTCCGAGTTAACTCGCTAGGGATATATTTTTTATTATTTTCTTATTCATTTTTGTAACAAAGTTGAGCTAACCTAGTTATCAAGTCCCAAGCATAAAATATAGATAGATGACTATAGTACCAGGTATCGTATTCGAAATTCTAAACGTAAGCAACCGTATATAAAAGACAGTAGCGAAAGAAGAATATCACATAAAATTACATTGCAATGCGTACAGAGGATGGAAACGCATATTTCTCCATCGTAGCGTAATGCATTTATGTACTAATATGTTTCTAGTAGGATGGATAGTATATAAACTATTTTTCAGAGAGATGCAATAGATCTCTGTATGTAGTGTAGAATAGTCTTCCCTATAGATGTATGAGGTAATGTAGTGTATTATATATTAGACGCTCTCCTGTGAGAGCTTAAAGTATTCATGCATTACGCGCTCGACGAACAGTCGGCCGAATGCTTTCATTCACAAGGGAATAGACACTGACGGTAAAGACTACAGACTCACACAGACGACTATACCTAGGCACTACTTCAACATCGCTATCATAACACTCTCTGAGTAATGCCAATATAGTAAGTAGAAATACAAACGAAAGGAAGCCACTCCAAACCAATCCAATCCAGAGAGCAATGCAAAGTAAATCCAGGCGTAGAATTACATGGACAGATCAACTACTTCATACATAATACGTTGTCCATATGTAGCTCAGTAAGTACTCTGCAATCTACATAGTTTCTCTTAGCCAGCACTATCTATCTACTTTGCCAGGCGAGAATTTCCCTTTGAGTAGCTTTTCAATACCATGATCGCTCAGGGATTCTTCAAGTATCTTTATCCGGACAGATGGGAGAGGTAATATTACTCCATCTCTCTAGACTTTCCTATCACAGGATCATCACGTCACTTTCACAACATTGCAGAACAGAACAAGAGCGAAATAAAATCAGCACTTATACTTACCAGGGCTAGGGATACGAAAACTTTAATGTTTGCACATAGAACCACTTTTTATCTATATATAGCTTCCTATATATAGATAGTATATAGATAGTATATAGATATAGCGAATCAGACTGGCTAATGGTAACATTAGTAGGGACATAGGTGAAAGGACAGAATAGTTTACCATATGGAAATCCTTTTTGCTCCTCTAGATGAGAAAGTGAGCAGATTTTAATGCAAAAGACCATTATGCTCTCTGTTCTGCAATTCAATGTAATTTGATGTCATGAAACCTCCTTTCATATTGCAGATTTTAGCACCTCAATTATGTAATCATGCGGCTACACAGGGACTTCCGTTTCATCGCTTTATTTCTTCTTTTTGCCCATTCTGATTTATACTTGCTATTAGTATGCTTAATGTACACGGGCTCTATTTAATGAACTTTATCTTCTCTTTGCATTTTACCCTACTTGATTTCACTCGGGTATCCCAAGGGATAGTGTTTACGTATTCTTTAACGGAATCAATAAATATATTAACATATTTTACTTTATGTCACTGTAAAAGCAATTTGGTTTCGCAACAGCATCTATATACATTGACGGGGATCTTATATATCAATGTTAGTGTAAATGATTACGAATGCTAAATCACCTCTTGACATCAGCGAGCATGAATTAAAAATTGCCTTTTCCAATGCAGGAATGCAGATATATTGTTTCTTTTGCAAATCTCTCCCGTTGCTGATGTTTGTGAGTGTTGCAGAACAAATTATGAAGGTTCGTTTCCTTGAATATGAGTGAGTTCCTTTATGTCTTTTTTCATTGTTCTCCGGATTCATATTAGATTTTTGCTAGGGAAGTTGTGTTAATATAGTGCGAGACGGAAGGAAAACACATACATAGTGCAGTGGACGTAATTGTGCTGATGTGATGAAGGCTGATACATTTAAGATAGAGTACAGTTGGCTCTTAAGTTAGGAAGGCTGTAATGTAATGGAACATTTGTAATTTAATACAATGAATAGCTGAGTGAAAGAATGAGCTCGGGAGAGCAGAGTACACAACATTTATTAAATTGCATGCTCAGCTATATGCATTCGGGGCTCTAACATCATATCATTACAGCCACGCTACTACCAGTAAGTAACTAATGTACTATTATAGATACTAGAAAAGTGATATAAGCCATAGGCACTCCTGCATCAACACAACTCAATTTCAAATGGAAAGTGTACACATCACATCCAGCATATGAAAGTGAAGTTGGACTAGCTATTGTATTAACATTGCATGCACATACTTATATTATTCTTCTTTCGCTATATTATATCTGTGAAGTGCTAGTAAGTAGTATATTTACGGAGTAACCGAAGAAAATGTACAGAAACTTTTCTCGGAAATTCTATTCGCCTTGTTTCACTTTCTTGTAACTTGAAGGCATGTTAATAATGTTAGTTTAGTATGTAAACTATACATGTTAGTACTTACGTGGGGATGTAGAAATATCTAGTTGTGCAATCGAATTGTGTGTATGTGTAAGTAAAACAGGATAGATAGAATGCTTTGCTATTTTACATTATTTTATGCAGATTTTCTTGATCGATCTAGTCAAGTCAAACTCTGTGGCGTTGTTTGCTTTTGGGCATCATTATTAGACTTTCTCTCAAACAATTTTCTTTCGCTAGACCTACGTGGTACGCACTCATTCGACATGAGTCACTCACTCCAGTTATTATTGCATGTTAATATCCTTAATGCAATCTAAATCATATTAAGTAAACAACTTGGATATATAATGTGACCATAATATACATAACTTCCATGGGATAATAAACATGGAATGTAAATGTATTACTACATTTCAGATTTATAATGATTACCTCCACATAACTTCAATACAATGCCTTTTCCCGTTGTTACGTTTTATAGTTCCGACAACTGTTTGCTCCTTTTTAACTCTACTTTTCTCCACACGTTCTGGAACACAAATCTAATCTACAGTTTCACCTTCCAACAATAATTGTGACTTAATTGTTACTGCTTACCATTTTTAATTAATTGCTTTGATACGGGAGCAATTATGGTATACAATAACAAATTATACCCATGCTGGAAAAGGTTATCCTTGAAAATATGGATTTTAGCTAGTGTTACAAAAGGGTGGGTCAATCGACAATATGTTCAGTACAATTTTCAAATTTATTATTAAAAATAACCTTAGGATCTCCACGGTATAAAGATGCGCATGGATGCTACCACGGAATTGTACTCAGAATAGTAAATTGAAAATCGTAACAGTATCTGCACCAATTTTCCATGCGTAGGGTCTAATGCATTACACTGTCCTTTAGTAAGTAGCTATATATAAATCTGTTAAGTAAGAGGGAGGGAATTGATTAGAAATGATTTATAAATACAAGGCGGGTGTCTGGCTGGCTGCTGTGGCTCGCTCACTCACATAAGTAACACACACTCGCATTCACGCATTAATAAGCAGCCCAGTACAGCACAACAATACAGTCGAGACAGGCAGACGTGTGAATAAAAGCTGAGAATGATAACACCACTCTCATATCTGTAGTACTCTCCAAGTGGCAATAACTGTGCGCTCAATTAGCTTACATGAGAAGGGCGGCTCATAACTCAACACTACATTATTAAATATAGACTCTTCTTCTACCACTGTCTACTCTGCTGTGTAACACAACAAAGTAGCCCTACTTATCTACCCAGTGTTTACCCTACCCCGACTCCAGTAAGTACTGCTCTATCTACATAATACATTTGTACGCATAGAAGTAAAAGCAATGCATTAATGCGCTTGGACTAATACCCTGGCTTAGGCAAGGGCAGAGATTGCTTGTTGGGGTGCAAAGGCAAATGTGTCGAACCTGCTTATAATTTAGTCATGGGGTCGATAGGGTGATTTCGTTACTTTCACTCTAATGCATATAAAACACTCAAGGCAACAGGAGGCACATGCTTCATAATCATATTCTATTTCATTTCACATGACTGACGACTGCTGGGCACTATTAATACCTTATAATTAACTTAACTGCACCTTTTACCTATCCATTAATACAGGTACTCTGTGCTTATTGTTTAAAGACCCTATACCTATATTTGTGTGTACTGGGATATTGTTCACTTTGAAAGATGAATAAAAACACAATGATACATGATTTTAGATTAAGTTTTAGTCCTTATAAACTAATTTATAATCATCCAGTCAAATACCACATACCGTTAATAGATGCAAAAAATTGAACCAACAATAAAGATAAATCGATAGTTTTTTTGTCAGATGTATACTAATGTCATTTTAAATTAAGTTGTAATCAGCCAATAATATCGAGATACCTCTTATGACTATGACTATAGCAGATGAAAGACACTGATAAATAGACACTTATATGTCATTTTAAACTTGCGATGCAGATTTTGCATGCAAATGACAATAGAAAACAAAATCATAAGCAACGTGTCATAAAAAGATACAACTGATGTATTATAGTTTGCAACTTGGGGACAACTGAATAATATAATTACTACACGTGCTATATGTATATGTACCCTATAGTATGTATTATGTATTACGTCTTTTCATTTAAATCCTGTTTTACTTTGTATCAATGAAAGACATTCGTGACAAAAGGGGACAAGTGGAAGTTCTGCTAATGACTTTCAGTTCCTGTCGAGAGTTAAGGAGTAGTAAGTGTAAAATAATGTAGATTGAAAAGGAAGGGATTTTGTGTTTGGTTTGCTAACTAACTTTTAGTATCTATTTCTTATGACTGAGATTATCATTGTGTTTTAAGTTTATTTCGAGTTGTTAAATAAGTTAAGGCACCTCGAGTTTATCTAAAGTATAAGTAGTAGTACAAGAGTATGAATTTGTTTGGTATGCAAGTTGAGAAAGGGTGTCGTAGAAGGTAAAAGAGCCACAGGACGACCCTGTCTCACTTGATATTCACCCTCCGTTCAACAATGATGTGAAGTTTGTCGGGCTCATTGCAGAACGTAGGATGGAAGACAAGACAGGATAGGTTTGGCACAAAAGCTGTGTGCATGTGCCTTAACCATTACGATGTGCCTTTGTACTAGAGTTCTATATAATATCTTTATAAAATATCCCCACGTATCCTTAACGGGGAAATAAGTTATGTTCCAATTCAATGCAAGTTCAAGCAAATAGTAGCTGACTGTTCTATTCTATTCAACGTGGTTTCCTTCGGTCTGGTTCACTTTTCTTTCTTTCTCCAGAACTCCAGTTTCCCTTCCATCCAGTTTACTTTGCAATGGTTTAGTTTGCTTTCGTTAGCTCTTGTCAGGATTTATCTCTTCTGATCCGAGTAACTGTAAAGTGAGCTTAAGGAAAGAGCGACAGAGTGGAAGCTTAGCATACCATACAGACCTACTCAGAGATAGACTCTTATCATACACTCGATGATCCCTCTATACTTATGGCAAACTCACAGGGTTCTGACACTTTTTACTCAATTACTCCCCAAGCGCTCTCTCCAATCTAATGCAATTTGTGACGGGAAAACTGCAGATATTTCCTACTTACTCATTTAAAATACTATCCACTTGTGTACTTTTCCTTTTCTTTGACTTCCCACATACAACGATCCAGCGGAAATAAAGCTTAGGCCAATGTGTTATAAAAAATGTTACTTATAGAAAAGCAACAGTCTTATCGTGTGGGGGTTGCTATATTTTATGTAGGTTGTTTGTTTCGGAAGACAGACAAAAAGGAAACCCTGGGGCTTCACTTTAGGACCCTTATGAAGAAGAATGAGATGTCCATTGTATCTACGGGCTGAGTAATAGTCTATACACATTAATTTGTTGGGAGATCACAACTATTGTTTGTATAGAATGAAAGAGGATTGCCCGATTAGCCGAATTGTGTAGACTTCTCCCTACTTATTATTACTATTTCTATAAAACTACCATTTCCTTTCACATTATTTCACATACATAAAATTGTGTATATGGTTATTCCTTCCTCTAACTACGTTTGGATATGGCTAACGTTTCCTTTATATAAATTGCGTGGGGTAAACGATAATGTCAATAGCTTAGCCCAGATTTTGCTCACTCACGTGTCAATTTGTAGTGACTCTATACTATCGCACTGTGTGCATATTGTCGAAAGTTTTTGCAAACAGTAGGCAACTAAGAAAATCACGATTACAGATCCTGACTCTCAACTAGTATATGAATTGGCAGAGCTTACAAGTTTTAATTCATACTTAGATTAGTATTTACTAAATATATATTTCAAGTTGACCTAAATAGCTTCAATGCACAACTATTGCATGTGCGTTCCTAGCAATAGGCACAAAGTTCTGTAAAAAGTTTTAGCGTAAGCAGCAATCACATGCCTTGCTTACTAATACCTATGCATATCTGTATTTTAGTGATAAATATTTAGCCTACAACGACATGATTGCCTAGATGTATTTATTTTTTGTGCAGCATGCATTATTATTTGATAGCCCAGCTGGTATGGTAGTTGCAATAACTTTGAATATACTTTATTTAAATTGACTCGATATCAACAGAATCCCACACTGCACCGTATCATACATTTTGTATATAGTATAAATGAGATTGTTTGGAGGGAAGGGAGGGAAAGGGGAATAGTGTAGGTATTCACAATCAAAATGCACACCCAACTAATTCAAAACAGTAGTGGAGTGCGAAGAGTCCTAAAAGGTTCTGCATGGAATTTTCTTTCCCCTGCTGAATTCTAATAAAGCTGATTTGATTATCTGTAGTTACTTTGGAAAACTCACAAAAAGTTTTCATTGCATGCATACGTATGCACATATTAAACTAATAATCAAATTAAACTGTTCGTGTGTCCGCCAAGAATAAAGTTATAAACTCAGTTTTTATTAGGTGAACAATCGTTTAACTAGTGAGAAAACCAGCAGGGGTTGAAAGGAATAAATGAGAAATGCATGCTATTATTTTACATTTTGCATGTAGATGAAGTCTACATAATTAAAGTCAGCTTTCAATTTCCAGTTTCTTATCCACCTGGAACATACCTATAGTGTACATGTGTAAGATTGCTATTTATACCCGGATGAACTCTGAATATTGAAGTTGCTCTCAGGTACTACCTGTCTTTTGCATAAATTTGCAATTTCATTAAAAGACAAATTCCTCTGAATTTTCATAAAGTTAGTAAATGGGGAAGTATGATAACCGACTGAGTGCCTATTTATGTAAAAGTATTACGATATGTGATGTGACGATTCCCAACGACTTTGCCTATACATAAAAACATGGGTCTACAAATGGGGAGTTTCATGTAAGGAATTCTGTATAGTGTTCCCCAAAGTACTAAATACTAATAGGAATACTATTATCAATATCCATATAATAAACATAATGTGCTGACCATAAGCAATAAGTCTATAAATTGTGTAGCTCACTACCTATTTTATCCATACCGTACCACCCTCTGGATCAGATTGTGAATTCCTGTCTTGTCTTAGGCGGGGAGAGTAGAGTCGAGCATTGTTGTATATCACGACATGATTCCCATTTCTCCCCAAAAAATCCTACCTAAAGTAAACTATAAACATCAGCGCCAATTTCTGGAAAATGATAGTTTATCTCATATCCATGACTTTTAGGGAGAGGTTGACATTGTAAAAGACCATAACACTCACTTAAGTATGTACACAAAAATATTACACTTAGACACACACTAGAGGAAGTTTCTTCCGAGGCGGTTATTACAACAAAAATGGTCGTCGTGGAGGGAAAAGCGGAGAGAGAGGAACTTTGTATGCAAAGGGAATATTTAAGTGCGACAGTTTGAGCATTGAACACTGAATATTGCACTTTATCATAATGTTGACGACAAGGAGCACAATTTCCCTTGTAAAGAATCTATGGCCTTTCAGATATGATAAGATAAGGATAAAGCTCAATGAGGAAATGCAAAGTGCATTGGAAAATACTCAGCACGTGCATCCCCTCCCTCCCGTACAAAATCTCAGAATTTTACTACTTTTTCATAGAAATACAATAATACTTTTTGCCAAACAAGGACACAGAGAACTTAAGAGGGAAAGAATGTTACCAGCCATAGGATGCGAGGACGAAAATGCACCCGTGTGGCATATACCATGCAACTGAAAAAACCAACACAACAGATAGTGCACAAATATACGGGTAAATCTCTATATAATAATAATACACAGCAAATGGAATCGTCTCACTGTCTCAGAGCACACACTCTCTTCAGTCTCTTCCACGCTGAAACTGACTTTTTTGTGTATGTATTACTACTAGACTACACTCAAACTACTAACTGTCTTCTCTCCTCTGTTTTCTACTCTATTTTCCTCTGCTCTGGATTCTTTCTCCTGTGATAAGCAAAGCAACTTGTTTTCAAAATGGGAAAGGAGATTATTGGAATATGTGAATGCTGTCAGCTGCTCTTGATGTCATCTTTTTTCTTTCCCCTGCTTGCCTCCAATCTCACAATCACTCTGTGCAGTTCTATCTGTTAGTTAAAATTGGCTTGCACTCCTCCAGTCTGACTTCCTATTCTCCCAACTATATAATAACTACTACAAACTACCAATACAATAACACTATTTCAGGAAAGTATATACAACTAAAGATACTTATGATAATAATGTGTTTTCTTGCTTTCTGTCCTGCCTATCGTACCTAATGACAATACCTACACATTGTGTAACATCATTAGGCTACTTCCTAGAATAGCTTTACCTTTACAAAATAACTCATAGAGAATATAAAAAGATATATTATTGCAGGAAAATAAAAATAGGTACCTAATTAGAACTTTTAGTACTATTTGTAATTGACCAGCAGATTTAAAACTTTTAGTAATCGACCCATATTATTATAGATAGGATATATAACACATATTATTATATAAAGAGTTTATAAGCGTCCCCCATTTGCTTTTCACTTACCACATCCTTTGCTTTATGTACATAGAAGCTGCAGTTTGGGTTTAGAGCCAGCATTTCTCGTTGAGAATCATTATCTCTGATTCCAATTGAATGTTATTTGTTTAAATGAGATCTTCTGTTCCAACTTGAGTTTAGACTTCTCTTGAATGACAATAGTCGTATATGTATATAGTATTAAGCGTAGCAGAATAGAATTAAACTGGCAAGTTGATTTTCGGGAGAGACGAAACAATATGCCGCACTGACATGTTAGTATATTTTAAGGTTTTCCTTTCTGCCTGATACATAATACACATAAGTAGTAGTAGGAGTGTGCAATGTAATGGCGATGGCATGTCCTACTATGTAAACAGACACATTGTAATTGTAATTGCTCTCTTCTGTTGATTTAAAACTTGCAGTCATTTACATATTCACTGAGAGCAACTCAACTACTAACGAAGAACAACTCGGAAAGTCTGTCTTGATGCCTGATTCACTTTTACAATGGGAATGGGAACTGTATCACACACAGTTGAACGTAGAAAGTTGGAAATAGAATCAAAACTTTGTGGAAATACGCATATATATTATATTATTGCATTGGTATGATATGGTAACTACTAATGGCTGAGGTACCATTCTTTCTGCATTAAATAAATGTAGGAGGTACCTATATACGCATATATTGTAGTATTTTGTATTATATTAAATGGTAAAAGTAAAACTACACACGTACACTGTCAACCGTGAACAATTCAAAACTCAAGCAGAAACAGATCTCTTGTCACTTGTGGTGTGGCTTGATTTTGGAAAGTTTACATTACAACAAACCAGAACAGACATTATATACACTATTCAACACAGAAGAGTATGTATGAGTTCCCGCTCCGTGTACCATACTTCAATGAATACGCTTTTATAGTTTGGGCTGAATTATATTTAATACATTAGTTCAGTAGTCCTGGTCTGGTACACCGTAGCACTACAATACATGCCAAGGCCCTGATCGTCAGTGAATATCTCATGTCTATGTATTTTCACTGAAAAGAAAGTTTCATTCGGTTCGTCGGGCACTAACTGACACTAATTCAATTGTAGTTGAAGCTTCAATGCTCTCGATACGGTGAACTGAACGGTGGAGAAAATCACTTTGATTAAATATGAACGAGTTTTCCTTTCACAGTCTGACAAAGCTAGCTAACATAAGCTAAGGTTACCTACTCTGCCATATCCTAACTTAAAACTGCCTACCAATAAACAAAACTGTGCTAACCCAACTACCTATACACACATATCTATGTCAAATACACAAATTTTCTCATATCATTGTGCCACGTACCGAAATGAACAAGACAAAGGGGCGACCTGAAATTAAATTTTCCGCAGTGAATTTAAATAGCGTGCGCAGTTTTTGACAGTTTTCAGTGATTTTCCAAATTCCTTTGTTCTCTCCGATGATTTTCTCACTGTTGTTTCTTCGATAAAATCACTTTTGAGCAAAATTCTCCACTTTTCGGACTTGTAAAATGAAGATTCCACACAAGCTCTGGTTCTTGGTCAGCTCACTAATTAATTTGCAGATAAGGAAGCGGAAAACAGATAAGTCACACTTTACTTTTCGTACATTTCCTCGAAGCCCTAATTGGCACTTGTGAGTTAGATTTGATTTTGAGTTATTTAGTGTTAGCCAAGAAAACTGACATGGTATTGGATAGAGGTTGAGACTTGAGACGTGGAGAAATGAAGGCAAGTGTTGTGTTATTAGTCCTAGTTGAGTGAATGAAATTGGAGAAGATGTGTATTGACACAGAGTGACGAAGTGTTGTTTGAGTTTGTGGTGGAAGAATGAAGATTGTCGATTAGATAGACGAGATGATGAAACCAGAAGAGACAGACTGGATTTGTGACACAGGAAGAACAGCTAAAAGAACAGCAGATGCTTACACGAGCAGATCTGAGCAAATACTGACGATCCGTGATGCTGTCAATTGGCTTGTGAAAGCAGAACAGGAGCCGGCGCTTTAACCATAGAGTTTTGTATATAGAAAATAGTTAAAAGAGAGGGTCTGCTTCGTTTGCTATTACTGTGTGCAAAGCTGCTTAGACAGTCTATGTATAGTAGTATCTGCTGGTTTACTCACTTATTTACTCTACATTTACTGTGTGTACGTACTTATATACTTATACATCTAGAATGTAAATGTTCTTTATATGTTTTTGCCAACTACTCCTAAAATACACAGAGTTGAATTTGCTTTTCCAGATTTCTCCACCTCGACCAAAGAGTAACGTATTGTAACACTAGAACGAAGGGACGTTCTTCCTCCTCTGTGTGATGTTATATGTGTTGCTTTCTCCTATTTTAACATTTAGTTGACTTGACTTGACTTTTCTCAACTTGGCAAGGTTTGTTTTGCTGCTTCGTTTCTCTCAAATTCTTTGGCTGTAAACACACAATATAAGCTATAGGAATAATACACTGCTGAATAACTAGGTAAATTGTTTTCATATGTATGTAGAGAAGGTAAATATGTAGTAGAAATGAAATATCCGTTTATAGTAGTTAGATATAGTGACTTGGCTTTCTCTGGCCTTGTATACAATTGTGCTTTCCAAAGAGAACGACGACAGTTTGGCAAATATATTAGAGGTGATTGCGCTTTTCTTATGTACCATTGCATTGTGCACATATTTACTACCACAGTCTCCTATGTGCATATGTAGGCAAAACTGCAAAAAATGTACATAAGTATGTGAGCTTAGTTTATTGTGAATGCTCCTGCATTGTGTTTGTTGTTGGTAGGTGATGGAAACAGCGAAGCGTGACAGGATCTTCTGAATCCTACCTACAAACTTAAGATTTGTGCACAAACATAAAAAAGTGCTTGTGTGTATACACATTGTAATAAAGGTGATTTAATGTGGGAGACACTCTATAAATATTCTTTTTCGCGACTCGCTTTTTTACTCTTATCAACATTTTACTTTACAGACTCGGCTCTACACTCACTTTCCCTCTGTAATACTTTAATGGATGAGGGAGCTAATGAATTCCTTCTTGGTAGTTCATTGCTCAGTGATTGATCACTTCTATGCCAAATTCCAGATTCAACATTCTAGATAATTGCACTACTTCTACTTGCGGCTACATATTTATTACTTTGTACATTTCGCTCTTCAGAATTTATTTTTAACAGGTGTGTTATTCGATACCTATTTGCAAGTAATGGACTTAGTAGTCAAATAAATGTCGTGCAACTATATTGTAGATTTTTTGATCTCTTGCACGTTATTCGATACATATTTGCAAATAATGAACCTTTTCACATAAATGGTGTATACCTTTAAAGTAGATGCCCTGCAAAATACATCCTTCAATACTTAATATTTAAGCTGTGTTCAGAAATTCGGATTATGATTGGCTTACGCACCCAGAACAGAACAAAGATTTACGCTATTTAGGAGATTACCAGCCAATGTTAAGAAATCATCAATAGTGGCGATAAGTAGAGACATCACTTAAAATTAAGTTTGACAGGCAGGTTTTGGTTGTGAGGGGAGAGTGTAAATCTTCTCGGGGAAGTGTAAGTCGAGTAAAAACAACCCTCGTCCATTAGGAAAGTGCCTCATAAAACAAAATATTTCCTCCAGTGGAAAAGTCAAAGCTAGTTTGCTTTGCTTTGTTCCGTTTGTCTCCAAGTCACAGCCATAAAACGAGACCAGAGCGACACATTACAGAGTCATTTATTTCATAAGAGAGCTTTATATCGCAGTGTTGTAGGGTGAAATAATGAATATCAGTTTTTATTATAGATGTACTCTATGCGCTAGCGACACATGCATAGGCAATCTACGAAATCCTAGTTTCCTTTTATACATGTAATGTTAATGTAGGTATGCATCTGATATTTGAATAGATATTTAGTGCTTATTGCCTTTACTACTGGAGTAGAATTTGAATAACGGTGGCAGTAGTGTCTACGTGGTAGGCTCACTGTCTCATCCGCCCAACGACTTACTTGGACTCACTGAATAGGCATTTTAACTTTCCCGGTCTCGCTTTGCTCGTAAACCAA
>JABASH010000766.1:0-33794 GCA_019776445.1 Tomocerus maximus | reverse complement strand
TGCGAAATAACACCGTACTTTCAGATTTAACTTTCCCAGGGAATAATTATTGCACTATGTTTGTATATATAAGTATGTAACGGCTTGTTTATTGATATGGCAAAGAAATAATGGTTACAGGAAGATTCATTACTGATGAAAAGTTAAACGAAAATATATAAAAATATAGTTTGATACAGTAATACATAGTGAAGTAATCGATTTGCTGCTAACAACTTCATATATGACAGGGATTAAGAATAGATATGTTACCCCCTTCCCAGATAATCTCTAATGCATAGGTATAGCGTATAATGGTAAAACTGCACTTTATTAATTCTAACTCTGTTACTAAAATTTTCCCTTGAATTTCATACGTATGTATAAAAAATCCCTTGCTTTTATTCACCATTTAAATTCATTACAGCTACGATACGCTTCAGCCATACTACGGATAAAACAGTTGTCTGTAATCTGAATTATAGATTAATTGTGTCTGATAAAATTCCTAAGGATAAGTTTGGAACACGGAGGATCAACTAATTCCCCTTAATTTTGTATTTGAATTCACAGCTACGATACGCTTCAGACATACTACGGATAAAACAGTTGTCTGTAATCTGAATTATAGATTAATTGTGTCTGATAAAATTCCTAAGGATAAGTTTGGAACACGGAGGATCAACTAATTCCCCTTACTTTTGTAGTCCTTGAACCATTCTAATTTTTTACCGGAACAAATATGAAAAATACGGTGAAGTAGTAGTAGTAGTGATTGCAGAGTATAGTAAACTGAGCTCGGTTCACTTAGAGAACAAGTAATCTTTCAAAAGAATTTCTTCATTAGCCTGCAACTAATGATCCATTCACATTAGGCCTGGTTCCCACTTTCAAAGATGACGAGCTTCTTTGACTTTGGTGACCTCCGCTGCCAAAATTTCATCATTCATCGTTCGCGTTTCGTGTACAATGCAAATGAAGTTAAGAAAGTATTTTCAAAGGCCGACTTCCTTAGTCTTGGATAAAGTTGGCCGGTTGACTCACTTGGAACGCCCTATAGGAACAAAGAAAATGAGTAATTAATGTGGTAAGTGCATGCTAGCAAAATTAGTTTAGTTATTTAGTACATATATTTAGAGTCANATAGTATAAATTAACAGTGACACATTGACACATTAAGGCATTTATTTACTAAAGATTGCTTGTAAACGTTAGTAGAGAACTTCCTTCTTGTAAAGAATTATCTACATTCGTCCTCTATCAATCAGTACACTTATATCTCTGAACATTAGAGAAGGGCTGAATAAACAATGTACTTTTACAATTAGGAAGGATATATTAAATATAACTTACTCAAAATACATGTCTTCACTTAAATGTATAAATATAGAACATACAAAACAATTTTAAAAATGGAGATTTGAGTTAATAGTGTACGTGTAGATGTTAAGCATCTTTAAGTACAACTATTCCCTATGCGCATACTTTATTTTTATAGCACTTATGTTGAGGATTACATCGATTTCTCATTCTCTACTCTACCAAACATTAATGCTCAATTCAAGTCAGTTAAACAATGAAAATTTATAATATTATAATAAAGAGTCACCCCACAACAGTTAGCCCTTGACCTTTTCGCTTAAGAATTGGACAAAAATACAACTGTGTGCATGTACATGGCATGTATTAATACTGTACTACTCACTCATCATTAGTAATCATTGCCAACGATTTCTTAATTTGTTCAGGTACATAAATAGCACAAGACATGTTTAAATCAATTTTAATTCAATATGACATTTACAGGACTCAGTGGAGTAGTGGTATGTATAGCGTCATAATAGTATTTGTAAGTACATATACATTATTTCAGTTTAGTAGCCATGAAGAAAGCAACCCATAATTAGTTGAACATGTTGAACAGATAAAAATATAAAGCCCAGCAGGTACACAAGTGTGAACTGATATTAATTAGAGTGAAGAATATATTATTAATACATACAACACAACATAAGTAACAATCACAACTCACAAGCCAAGTCGACTGTTTCATCGCTTGTGATAAACATCATCTTTGACTTTGCGTCCTAGTATTTCTATTTTAAGATGTTGCACATTTGAAATTGAATTCAAAAGTAAATGATCCTTGAAACGACAACGCTAAAGAACTCTGATGGCAAAACACTTGAGAAGACACTTTTATTTTACAATACATGATCAAAGATCACTTTAAAGGATTCAAACACCAACTACAAAGAAGAAAGTTTTACAATACACATAAAGAATCAGCTCACAATATAATTTGCATACCCATGTAAAACTATGGAACAGAAACATTCTTAAAACTTTCGTCTTACAGCTAGTAGCATCCTGGCAAAGCTAAGCATCATTTATTACAGTGGCTCTTTAGCGTATAGTAGAGTCTCATTAAGCATTCATTCCTTATGATGGCAATAAAATTATTGTGATTGCGACAAGACTGGCAGGAGAGAAAATAAATCTTTCTGTGCTGCTGCCTGATGAAAGTTTTTTGTTGTTTGTTATGTATCAAGCTTTCGAAGAAACTGTTTGTGGTTCCCGAAGCTATAGATTTGTAATTCAATCTTTTGTCAAAATAAATATCACTATAGATGGTTAAGTGTTAGATTAATAAGATAAATGCGTTATAATGTCCCCAAGAGCATTTAGTACGTAATATCTTTTATTTCTCATATTATCACTTCATTCCCAATACTGTAAACATCATTTGCGTAAATGATTGTTGTATGATCATAAGTTTTTACAGGTTTTGATTCGGATTCGGTAGGATTGTAATTGTATCCATCTATATCTCCATTCTGTCGCTTCGTTCTTATAAAATGACGCTATGTAAAGCTTAGATTTCCCAAGTCCCCATATTTTGATTTTAAAAAGTTTTGTCCTTTGTCCGTCAAATCGTAATACGAACTGATCTGGGAGAACAGTGCCTGTGTATACTTGTGCTGAAGAACTCGACACTAAAGCTTTGATTTGATCTGATCTGATTATCGTATTGCGTTTATAATAATATGAGTACTTATTACTTAATTATGATTCCACTTTTGCATGTTGGATTGTATTTTAAACATGAGTCCGATCTGATTTGTCTGACTATATTTATACAATATTATTACTATAATATTCACGTACGTTCTTCTATCCGAGACTCATATAGATTAAGATTTAAGAAAGACTCCCTAGTTCAAGAGCACAGATTTTGGCTTAATAATCAATGGACTGTGTGCTAAAAAAGTGAGATATTGGACATTCATGGACATAATCGATAGTGACACCGTGACGTGACAACCGCATAAAAGGCGATCAAGAAAGAATCAAGACTTTCAAGCACCCTCAACTCAAGAGCTTACTTGCGTGCACCCGTGCACCAACAAAACCATGAAAATGCATACTGCTGGCTATTGTACTGCCTATCCGGCGGAGTTAGTTACTTGGTATGAGACTTTGATAATACGCGCGATATCTCGAATGATGTCTGTTTCTGAACTAAAAGCACGGCACATTGTTCAGCGGTTTCTTGGAAAGCAACTTTTATTATAAGGAAAATAAAATAAAAAGACTCGAGAAAAAAGAAAAGAAACTAATTATTTGTAATAATTATCGAATATTTTATTGCACGCAAGCCTAGAGGTGGTTCTTTCCGAGTATATTTTTAGGAAAGATTTCTTGGTGAGTAGTGAGTATGCGTTTGTTTGTTTTATATTGCATGTAACAAAAATACATTTTGTTGTGAATGTCAAATGAGGGTTAGATTCGAGTAGTTATTAAACATACAAAATAAATGTAACAGTCACTATTTGAAAAATAATATTACTATTTACTATTTTATTCGGTGCAGTTAGCACCCGCAGATTGTATTGTATTTTGTATAATATTCTGTATTCAGTATTACGCGTATGTATGCCAAAAACTGATCACTATTCGATTCAAACCATTAAGCTACACGTTTTACTTTGAATTGTATTATTATTTATTTTATAATGTGTGTGTGCTCTTTCTATAGGTGAATAAAAATTACGGGATCACTAAGCGTCACAAAAAATCACAACCATGGTCAGTGTCCGTGTTGCAAAGCCAGAAGATCTAATGAATATGCAACATTGTAACCTGTTATGCTTACCCGAAAATTATCAAATGAAATATTACTTTTATCATGGACTTTCATGGCCTCAACTCAGTTTCGTCGCTGAAGACGCTAAAGGAAAGATAGTAGGTTACGTTCTTGCTAAGATGGAAGAAGAATCCGAAGAAGTGCCACATGGTCATATTACATCTTTAGCAGTGCAAAGATCGCATCGGTAAGTATCTTCAAGGGTTAAGCCCAATTTACCTAATGCTGTATGTTATAGTTATAACATGATAACTAATGGGCAAACGCCATTTTATGAGCCTACTCGATGCAGGGGGCTTTTATCGCAAAGAGTTACATAATTGGTGGGCTAAACTTTACTCAGAAAGTTTTAAATAACAAAGATGTGATTTTTTTCTTTATTTATGATTAGACGACTTGGAATAGCTCAGAAACTAATGGACAATGCATCTCGAGCCATGATTGAGTGTTTCAACGCCAAATACGTTTCTCTCCACGTGAGGAAAAGCAACAGAGCTGCGTTGAATCTGTATACCAATACTCTAAAATTTAAAATTTCCGAAATAGAGCCAAAATATTATGCGGATGGTGAAGATGCGTATGCAATGAGGAGAGACCTTGTTCAGTTTTCTTTGTTACATGATATTGACCCTGCTAATCGTGAATCATTCTATGACAACAATACGAAAAAGCCATGTTGTGGAGGGGATGATGACCACCATCACCACAACCATCATCACCACGATTAAGGTTTCACTAGTTATTCTAACAATAAGGCATGTCAGTTGATGTCAGACTTTTAGACGCTTCTACTGTTTGTACCCCCAGTATGCTTTTCACAAGAAATTCTAAATTCACTACATTTTAGAACTTAAAATGTATCAATTGTGAACGCTCACTTAATATGATCATGATTAACATTAAAATTGACACATTATATTAATTAAATTAATAAATTTTTGTTCTTAATATCTCAAAGTTGCATATTGCATACAAAAAGCATTAAATGACCGCCAATTACGACCCAATAATAGTTATGATAACAAATTATTCTCTAAAACCGAAACTTTAGGACTCATCCACTTCTGAATCAGAATCTTCTTCCAAAGATGACTTGGCAAACGCCTCAGCCTCTTGATGGACATCATCCGGAACTTTTTGATGCAACCCTTCAGTATGCTCTCCAACCCAGCTGAGTTCCAACTCAAACGCTTTATCTTTAACTTCGTCATGAACAATGTAAATACTGCAAACATAAATAATTTATTCCTATATTCCTTGCACTATTGAAATGGTAGGGGGGGGGTTGAATATATCGGAAAGATTACGAAAAATTCTTACATTTTTGCTGCTTCTTTAACAAGTTCACGGCAAGTCATGTCGCTAAACTTGATTTTTTCCATTTCAGTTTTTGCAGCTTGTTTAGCTTTCCCTAACGCACATCCCAAATAACCCTGTGAAAAATACAGAACTCAATAAATTGAAACAATAATAACGATAAGCTCTAGCTCTATAAGTAAACCCGTTATCATTAAATCAATATAATAGCATCAGCGTCACAGGTCCTAAAATTCTAATTATAGTACTACACTAGACAATTTTAATTGTGTATCACGCTAGTTTTTTCCATTAGTAGCAAAAGTACTCACATGAAAAACTCCAGACGGATCTAGCATGTACATTGATGGTCCTGTACTGTCATATGATCCTAATATGACACTACACCCAAATGGGCGAACAGCACTGTACAAAGTGTACGCGTGCATATACATAGCGACCCGATCTGTCAAATACTAATTAAAAATAGCACATAATATATCACTTGTTACAATCAATTGGAACGAAATTAATGAAAATTCGCCTTAATGTAGACATTAGGCAGTAATAGTAAATAACTAACTTCAAGGGGGATGTTGCCACCATATTCGCTACGGTATTTGGAAGCTTCTTTCCGTGATCGTTCAACAATATGTCTAGCATCAGCCAAAAGACCACCAATAGCCATTCCAATGTGTTTGTCAATACTAAACAATCGCCTATTTGCTCCTGGCTCGTACAATTTTGATGTAACAAGCTTTTCGGTAGCAAAAACTATCCCATCTTTGCCTCTTAGCGCGATGGCAGTGCTGGAAGAACACGGAGCAAAAAATTGTAAAATATTTAAATAATAAATGAATTAAATTTCTATATCCTAAAGAATGATACATAAAATTTTGAGCTAATAACAGTGTCATGTAATGCAATAATACTTTTGATAACCTTTAAGATTCAAGATATAAGTTAATGATAGGACCTTACCCACTATTCTCAATTGCCTTTTGAGCATATTCCATTTGAAATACTCGACCATCCGGAGAAAATTGAGACGCTGACAAATCATACTATTAAAAAGTGGCACCATTAACATTATCTTTATCATACTAATTACATCATCTTCATAAGAATTAAGAACAAAGAAGTTACCCCAGTGCCAATAGAACTCATCTTAGCTGAATTTAAAACCGGTTGAAATCCTTGACAAGCTCTGAAATTGTAAGAAAATTATGACATGATCAATCCGCCCGCATCCGTCAGACGTTTATACAACATAGACGCAATAAAATTGAAAATATGAACTGTGTTGACTGTCAATGTGTCAAAATAAATAATAAATGTTGAATGTGCTACGAATATACAAAAAATGAAGCATAAGCATAGACAAACTTACCAGGAAGTATTATTGTATCTTTTCTCCAGTATATTTCCAGTATCAATTTAAGTTGATAATTTCAACAGCTGATAAACTTCACTTATGCTATGATATGACTGACTGAAAAATCGGTAAAAGTCGTTTTGATGGTGTTGGTGTTGGTGGCTATTGCCGTATAAATGATATTTTAGGAAACCGCTGAATCATGTGACGTCACGAAAAGTATTATTGTCATAGCCTTCTAAAGTCAAACAGTCGCGGTTTCGGCTCAAGTCTGTTATGGGAGCACATAATAGTCTCTACCGTGTACGTGTAGAACTGACATCCCAGAAAGCCAAGAATGTATCGGAGGGAAAGTTTTGAATGATCGTTCTCTCTCACATTTGCCATTGCCGTCTCCACAAAAAGTTTCAAACTCACCATCAGTGAGCGGAGTCAGCAGCGGAGTTACAGCGGAGTGGAGATTTTATGAAATTGAAATATTTTCGGGAAAAAGGTGAAAGCTAACAAGTTGTTTACCTATTAGAGTTAACTATTACAAAAATAACAGTGTAACTGTTGTGAGTCCTTTTTAGCTTTTTGTTGTGTGTGACATTCGGTGAACCAGCAGTATTTTTTACTCTTCTGTGAACAGTCTGAGTCTGAATTGTTGGCTGAACAGCTGAATTGGCCCACACAAAATGGTTAAGTTTAACACAGCTGTCGGCAAAAAGAGAGGCCGAGATTTTATTCCATCGGTCGATCAGATCAATAAAGATAAAATAACTCAGGTAAATTCAAAATTTAGTATATTATAATAGACGAGTTTCTTAATCATTAATAGGTTGATTAGTGTAAGCTTATTCTTACAATATTATGTCCCCGGTCTATAGAAATCCTATCTGACTGGTCCGTCATCCGTATAATAATTATATCATATTTGGTTGGACTGTTGCACCCCTTCAATCATAAATGTTTTTGTTTAAACGTTTTCAGTTGTCACACAAGTACTGGGCTGCATACAACAAGACTGAACATTCACCGTTTGAACAATCTATTGTTGAAGACGTTTACGCTAATGACATTGTTAAGTCAAGGTAATTGTATAAGTTAATTAATTATTATTCACTTTTTACGAAATATGATGATATTGTAAATTGTAAATTGTAAACATTCTATTTTTAGCTTTCAAACAAGGCGCATAGCTTTGCTGGAAATCAGTCAATATTTGGAAAACTATTTGTGGCCAAACTATGACCCAGAGAATTCTCCATTTTCTCATACTATGTCCATTGTATGTATGATCAACGAAAAATATAGAGAAGGGGTGGAAATTTGGACGGTGAGTGTGTTTATTTGCCTTTTTCCGGTATCGTTTTGTAGAAATTATATAAACAAAATAAATGATTCAATCTACTAATTGCTTTCTATTACAACAGAGTTTTATCAAAGATGAAGAAAAATTTTCACAGTTTTTTCGGAATGTTCTCATCGGAATATTAAATGAAGATGAAACATCTATTCATGAACGCAGCACGATTATATTATTCCTGGGGTGTGCGTTTTCTTCCTTGGAAGTGGACTTAGTTCGCAAACAAGTCCAGGCTCTAATTTCTCTTCACGTGTGGCATTGTTTATCCGAGGTAGATTCTAGACTAATATAAGATACTTTTTAAATCCTTGTGGCTTCCACAATGTACATTTTGATATTTGTGTTATTAGGGTCGACGTGAAGAAGAATTTAAGCGTTTTCCTAAGTGGAGAAAGTATTGGAAAGCATTACTGAAACGTGAGGAGAAGGAAACGCCCGAAAAGAAAACACAAAATGTATTGTGCCGGTCATTTTTCCAAAATTTAATTCAAAACTTTTTACAAATGCTTGAAGTCCAAGATTATCTTCAAGAAGAATTAAATAGGGATTTTTTGCTCTACTGTGAAAGATTTTTGGAACTCATGATTGATTTACAAGCACTTCTTCCTACAAGAAGATACATTAATATTTTAGTGGACGATCTTCACTTAATCGTTAAATGCCAACTGTGTCCAATTTTAGAACATGGAGATGGGCACTTGTTTTCGCAGGTTTGTTGCTAACTAAAATACTTTCAATTTCAACAATTGTACAGATAATGAGAATTTATGTTAATATATATTGTTTCGGTATTATGTTTATTTATTAATACTAAGCGTATTTATGCTTTAATAATATTCTATTTTTAAATAATCAAACGCTTAAGCTATGTTTTAATAACTGTAGTTTTTGTAATGTTGGTCTTTATGTAATTATAGTTACTGGATCGATTAAAATTCTACGCACATTTCGAAATTTGTAACGAAACGGGAGATCCGATGACAGAACTGGAAGTTATGACGGTACACTATCACAAGATAACATCCTTGCAGGTAATGACTGACTGTTTTTATGGTTCTTCGGAAGTCGCGATCGCGATGTTATTAATTTCAATGCCTAATTAATAAGCCTTTTATTCATACAGCAAACCGTTTTCATGAAATTCCCAGAGTTAAGACAATTTGCTCTTAGTAATGTGAACAGTGTGGACACTAGAGGAATGATAACGAGTAGTTTTCGTGCCCTGAGGTAAACTTTGTTAATTGTTACTCATTTTTATAATATTGTTCTAATTTTTTAATTTTGCCTAATTTACTTAATTGTTATTTTGTAAATACTGTTTTAACGTACCAATATTATTTGGATTATCTGACGTTCCTATTAACATAACAATTGATTTTGTTTGTATTGTTATTCTCAAGCAGTATTGAACAATTAAGAGAGTTAGCAGCCTCTTTACATCTAATTCAAGATGCTTCTGACGAAAATTTAAATCAGCAATTGCTTTTAGAAATAATGGTATTTAAGTACGAAAAGAGACTTTCACAACTAAAACAATTGAATGCAATGGCTTTGTATCCTACGGAAGAAATGATTTGGGATGAAAATGTTGTCCCGTCAGACTATCACAGTGCTTCTGGACAAGTTCTTGCATTACCCAAATTAAATCTACAGTTTTTGACTTTACACGATTATCTACTCAGAAATTTTCAGCTTTTTCGCTTAGAGTCAACGTGTAAGTAAAATAAATAAAAATTACAATACATTAAAGTATAATTTATTTAATCGAATCAATCTGTACATTCTCTAGAGACAATGAATTAGAAAATCAGTATAACTTTGTGTTTTATGTAGATCAAATACGACAAGATATTGAAGACGCGGTCTTTCGCCTAAAACCATGGAAGGCAGAAAATGACACTTGCTTATTTCATGGATGGGCCAGGATGGCCCAGCCTATAGTCCGTTTTGCTGTTGTTGAGGTAGCAAAGCCGAATTTAGGAGAAAGCAAACCTTCACGTGTTCGTGCTGATGTCACCGTCAATTTAAGTGTTAGAAACGAAGTTAAAAGTGAATGGGAGTCTTTAAGAAAACATGATGCCTGTTTCCTTCTTACTGTCAAACCTCCAAATTCAGATCGTATGATATAATATTAGTTATTAATTGACTGCTCTTGTTAATATATCTATATATAAATTGATATTAGTTGCTACTTCTGTATCTTACGTAATTTCTGTTTAGCGGCCCGTTATGACTTGAAGGGCGACTTCATATCTCAAGTTGGACTGGCGTATGTACGAGGTTGTGAAGTGGAAGGTATGCTCGACGCTAACGGTCGGGTGATTGAAGAAGGCCCAGAGCCAAGACCACACATCGCTGGTGACGGCAGAACATTCAGAGTAATATTGGATTCCAATCAATATCGAATCGACATGGATGGAATCAGTGTTGGGAAGGAAGTAAGTGCTGATACTTACCAAAGATATTGCAAGGCCACGTTATATTTAAAGATGTGTGAACATGATAGCTATTGTGTTGGTCAAACAGGATGTGTATGAAACCTTCAATATTATTCTGAGAAGAAAACCCAAAGAAAATAACTTCAAAGCTGTTCTTGAGACGATAAGAGATTTAATGAATATTAATTGTGTGGTTCCTGATTGGCTGCATGATGTAGTATTGGGATATGGTGATCCAGGTTCAGCTCACTATTCTAGGTTTGTAAAAGTGTCTAATTTAAATAAATAGTATTGTAAACATGACAATATTGACAATGCTAGTTGCTAATCTTTCTTTTGACCTTTAGATTGACAAACGAGTTATCGGTTCTGGATTTCAATGATACATTTCTGGACATCAGTCATCTGAAAGAAAGTTTTCCTAGTTATTGTGTGGAAGTGATAGAAAATCCAAATGATCCAGGTCGCATCGAACGACCTTTCAAGTAATCTCATTTTTTGGTTCTGTACAGAACTTCTGTACTCTAATTATATCTAATTATTCCGTGCATGATATTATTATAAGTTTAATTAAACTTGTTAATATAAATATATTATATAATATTAATATTGAGTATATAATGATTTAGTCATTCGGGCTATCTCAAGGTCTTGTAGGTAGAAATAATTTATTGGACGATGTCCTCGTCTTAGAAAGATTGGGCACGTACACATTACACACATTCATAGATATGTACTACTTTTCTTATCAAAAGTCGCTCTTGCTCTTTTCCGTCATGTACACTTTACACCTCGGCTGAAAGTTTTTTCATTAGTTTCCCTATGGTGGAAGTCGTTCTACAGTGAAAGTGGAGTCAAAATGATAGGAGAGTAAAAGTGAGGTGAAAGTCGTACAAGAGTGAAAGTGGGGTGAAAGTCGGGCAAGCGTGAAAGTCAAAGTGAGGTGAAAGCCGTGCAAGCGTGATAGTGAGGTGAAAGTCGTGCGAGAGTGAGTCTCCTGGAAAGTTAGAGTATAGAAATGTATTGTTATTTACTCTAAGATTGTTAACCTGGAAATAAATAGTTTGATCATGTTTTGTAAAGATTTAAACATTTTAATTTAGGTATGTCGATGTGAAAGAAATCCCACTTACATGCGAAACTTACATGTACATACTTAGGTTAGGACTAGGGCCAGGGCTTAACTTAGGACCATAGTTAGTAAGCAGCGCAAGAATGAGATTTGAGGTAGGGCTGAAGTTAACCACCATCACCAAAATCAAGATAATATTGATGAAATGGGTGAAAGCGTAAATGATACCGAGAAAATATCCCTATCTGTATGCTAAGACTACCTGTTCGATGTTTTCATTTTAACTTACTTGAGCAGCTCTTGTTGCGTTTAAATCTTGAAATAATATTTTGTCATTACTTTGAATGCTTGTTTTATAGTGTTATTATTATTGTATGTAACTACAGATTGACTTTCAAAGACGTGGAACAAAAGAAAGAGGGAAAAGAATCTGATTTTGACAAAACAATAGCTGTTGAATCATATGTATTGTCAAATCGCGGTCCATATCCTGCAAATCTTCCTAATTTGTGAGTTCAATTGATACCTATAATCATTATCAGTAGTATACTTGTTTATGATTAAAAGAATGAAGATCTGTTATACCTATCTGTTATACCTATGCTTAACAAGGAAATAATTATTTGATGGTTATAGAAATAAGGTGAAATTCACCCCAACACAAGTCGAAGCTATTAGAAGTGGGATGCAACCCGGATTAACACTTGTCGTTGGTAACTAACTAAATATTATAAAAATTATATTATCTGTACTATGTACCACAAATGCCAGAAATTGTTGCAATATCTTTTTCTGCTCTGATTATTTTTAAAACATCGGATGAGAATACTCAAATTATTAGACAATATAAATAAAATTATTTTAGGTCCTCCTGGAACCGGAAAGACGGATGTGGCAACTCAAATAATTTCCAATATTTACCACAATTTCCCTGAACAACGAACTTTGATTGTTACTCATTCTAATCAGGCATTAAATCAACTTTTCGAGAAAATTATCGCTTTAGATGTGGATGAGCGACATTTGTTGCGGTTAGGTCATGGTGAAGAAGAATTGGATACTGAAAAGGATTTTAGTAGGTATGGCCGTGTTAATTATGTATTGGCAAAGAGAATCGAACTACTCAACCAAGTAGAAAAGCTTCAACAGTCACTCGACGCTCCAGGGGATGTTGCTTACACTTGTGAAACAAGTGGTTTCTTTTTTGTCCATCATGTCTTGGCTCGTTGGGAGCACTTTATGAATACAGTTAACCCTAAAGCGGGCAAGGTACACAATATGCATTTTTATATTATGTGTAACTTACAATTAACAACACTTTATCATCAATTAATAATAATTAACCCATATTATTATATTAAATTGGTGTTTTAGGAATCGACAGTGGACTGCATCGAACAAGCATTTCCATTCAACAGATTTTTTGCTGATGCACCCCAGCCTTTATTCCTGAAAAAGAGCTTCGAGGATGACATGGAAATTGCTAATGGGTGTTTCAGGTAATTGTTCCTGAATAATTATAACTATTTGTATAATTGTTTACCCAATGAAAGTGCTTTTTAAGTAATATTAATTTTCTGTGCAGATATATCAAGCGCATTTTTGAACAATTGGACGAATTTAGAGCCTTTGAGCTCTTAAGAACCGGCTTGGACCGCTCAAGATATCTGCTTGTGAAAGAAGCAAAAATAATAGCCATGACTTGCACTCACGCTGCCCTCAAGAGACGAGAACTTGTAGATTTAGGTGAAGATTGTTTTTCATGCCTTTTTGTGTCTAAAAATTTCTTAAAAAGCTTATTTTTTAAATAACAAATCTTTTCATTAGTTTTCCAATACGACAATATACTGATGGAAGAGTCGGCACAAATATTGGAAATCGAAACTTTTATTCCTCTTCTTCTACAAAATCCTGAACAAGGGAGAATTAGACTTAAGCGCTGGGTTATGATTGGAGACCATCATCAATTACCACCGGTAATTAAAAACATGGCATTCCAAAAATATGGAAATATGGAACAATCTTTGTTTGCCCGCTTTGTAAGATTGGGTGTGCCTACTGTTGAACTCGATGCTCAAGGGCGAGCGAGACCAAGGTTAATAATTTACATGGATATTTTTAACCTTATTTTATCACTTAAAATAGACAATTTGTAATTTCATTAAGTGGATACTTTGATATTAGCAATAAATATTAATAAATTTTGTTTCAGTATTTCTTGTTTGTATAAATGGAGATACAAAAATTTGGGGGACTTGCCTCACGTACAAGAACAACTCGAATATAAACTAGCCAATCCTGGTTTTTGCTTTGATTACCAGCTAATAAATGTCAGTGACTATAATGGCGTTGGGGAATCAGAACCAAGTGCATACTTTTTCCAGGTAAGCCACACATTAAACACTAATAATTTACTTATCGTAATTTTATATGTTGTGTTGATGTAACTCTGGCTTATTGTTTTGTTATATTGTTAAATCCTTGACAGAACTTAGCTGAAGCCGAATATGTTGTGGCAACATTTATGTATATGAGATTGCTAGGTTATCCTGCCGAAAAAATTACAATTCTTACAACTTACAACGGTCAAAAAGCGTTGATAAGAGATGTCATAGCTAGAAGATGTGGAGAAAATCCAATGATCGGATACCCTCACAAGGTATGCATAGCATAATTTTATTTGTACGTCAGGGAAGTGTTATTTTGAAATGACATTGACATCATTGAATCAGTTTTGAAGTAATTTAAAAGGGAATAGAAATAACATTTGGAATTGCTGACGTGATTATGTGATGCATGCATTCTAATGTAATTTTGTGAATCAAGATAGCAACGGTGGATAAGTACCAGGGTCAACAGAATGACTACATACTTCTTTCATTGGTCCGAACAAAAACTGTTGGTCATCTCAGAGATGTTCGACGTCTTGTTGTAGCTATGTCTCGTGCCCGTCTCGGTCTTTACATTTTTGCCAGAATTTCTCTATTCGCCAACTGTTTTGAGTTAACACCTGCCTTCAACATAGTAAGACACAAAATCCCTTTTGAAATTTTTGTCTCTTTATCATTAAATTTGCAGTAAATGGTAGTATTTTTGATGATGCGGGATCATTGAGATATTCCATTTAACGTTGCTTCTTAATTAAACTATTTATAGTTGACACAACGACCTTCTAAGTTACATTTGCACCCTGACGAAAGTATGCCGTCTTCAAGGGAATTAGAGGCAAAGTATGAAGGGGAGACAATGATTGTAAACGACATGCCTCAAATGGCTGCATTCGTCTACAGCATGTATATGAAGAAAATTGAAGCTCTTGGAGAGTTACAGAAGACTTCTGCCATGGTAAGATAAACTACTATTAAATTTATACATGGTGTTTTATAAAGTTTCATAACTTTTATTCAATTTTATAAAGGTTCAAGAACAGGACATCACTACAAGAGGGAAAATAGTACCAACACCTATTGTTTTTGAAGACACAAATGTAATTGAAAAGCCTGGAGGAACTGACATTGAACAACCAATGGAAGTTGACCAACCCAGTACCCCAAAAGAAGCAGATAAAGTAGTTGAGTGAGAACTACTGTATGGAAAATAGGACAGAATGACATTTATTTATATTTACAATTAATTAAAAAATATGTAGGCTATTGGCTAATTATTATCGATACAAAAATATTACTAATATTTGTTTATATCATCATTATGTAATAATAACGAAAAACTTTTTTAAATAATCTTTAGATAGAATTCTCATTATTTTTGAACACAATAGCATAGCACCCATCTGACGCATCGATGTCATTTGTAATATCTATAGCATGCGTCTTTTGCATTTCGGTTTGGCACAATAACAGTTCATAACTTTTCCTGGGATACTGCCTACTTCATAACTATAATTCCAAGTTAACTCAGTTCCTGCTTTGATGGTTTGTGATGCAAAGAATGATACACGTGGAAATCGAATATCATGGGAATCAACAAATACATTTTGTACGAAGACATTGGGATCACAAGAATGCTATATAAATCAGCAAAAGAATGGATTAGATATAATAATACGGAATATATATTATAATTCCAAATATTTATGCAGATAAATTCATTGATAAGAATGTAGATTACGTATATTATAATTACATTTAAATATCTGCCGATGTTGCCAGTGGTCTTGGCATCCATAACATAGATTTGCTCATTTCTGCCAAAATACTGTCTAGTAGACTTCCTTTTCGATTTTTTGGGTTTTTTGCTAGAACCCTTAGTGTTACATGAAGGACCTACACTAGCTGTAGTCTTTCTTATAGCAATGCGCTTTTCTACGGACAATAGTATAGTAACAATAATAATTGTATTTTCAGAAAGAAATTTTTAGTTCGAAATGCTGACAAAACAAGAAAAAATATTACCACAAACAATCCCAGAGTTTACAGAAGAATTGAGATCTTCATCATCACTATCACTGTCTGAAATATCGGGGCTTGATTCATAACCAGATTTGTGCTTCCCAAAAGTTATGAAAATCCTCACATCAGATATGTATCACAAAACTGCTAACTGATATGATATTATAGAGCTAACAAAGCAAAAAGTGGTTACCTTTTCTAAAACTTCGATAAAGTCCATAGCAGCTAAATATTCATCACCAAATTTTTTCCCATCCTGAAATATAACAATAATGTTGGTAATAAATTAACTTACCAATTCATTTTGAGTACTTATGACTTAGGCGGTGGTTATTAACTATGATGCCAAATAAATGTAATTACAATGTTAAATTACAGCTAAACAGCAGGACAAACCTCGTTTGCTTTAGATTCCGTCAAAACTTGACCACCATAGGTACAGATAAAAGCGCCCATTGGTATATCACACAACGGTCGAATAGCCCAACCTTTTTTACTTGTTTTGAAAACTTGTAAGGGAAACCTGGCTCCAATATTTTGAATAACTCGGTTTAGACACGTTTTTCGGCACTTGCAACTGAAAGTTTAATTTGGTGATTAATCTTCAAAAAATAATAAAGTTCTTTATTATTCGCTTCTAAGCGAAATATATATTATGTTTTCGTTTATTTTCGTACCCTTTGTTGCATTCGTAGATACCACTAACGACAAAATCTTCTAGTCTTCTATATTCATACCCCTTCAATATAGCGAACCTTGGATTTTGGTTGTAAAATGAACATCCAGATAAAGTCAACTGCCAGCATGAACAACGTTGCCGATCCTGTATGAATTTAATAAATTTACATGGACAAACAAATTGATATTCATGCGAAATAATTCTGAACTAACAATTTGCATTTGTTTCTCTAGCCGTATAACATGAAAATGATAACCCACTCGCTAGTTAGTTGTAACAGTACATATTAATTGAAAATATCACCTGACAATCGTCAATGCAATCGCAGCAGGTGAGAAACCCAACATCTTCATTGAATTTAATATCTTCAGACGGCAATAATTCATTTGTGTAAGCAAAATATCCTGGCATATCCATTCCAAGAGAATTTACGCATTCTATGGGCATTATGTTTACTCCAAAAGAAATATCCTGAAACATATAATTGACAAGTATTTACTAAAATGAAAGGTGTAAATAATCCGAAAAACATTATGCCAAAAGATAACGCGTGTTAATGAAAAATGAAAAAAAATCAATCTTAACAGCTTACCCTTATTTTGAAATGGATAGTTTTTGGAACAAATTTGGTTGCACATCGCACACTCGTTTGAAACGTAAAATGATCAATACCCAATTCCGAATTTGTTCTCACAAGAAATCGGTGAAGGTGTTTTTCATCGGGGAGAACTTTACCACATGGCCCCTTGTAATACACATTATGATCGTTGATGAATCTGTTGAGGAAATTGATATTGATCTTTAAGCAGCAGTAGCTAAAACAAGACATAATAAACGCTTTCTGAATAAACCTGACAAATCCTAGGTGAAATGGAACAGCCAAAGGGGGTACTCCATGGTAGTCTTCGGCCTTGAATCGACCTATGCATCGTTGTGTACACAGATGAGCAACCATTAAGGGATCTGCATTTTCGCATCGTTTTGGAGAAGGGATATCAAGTTTCTGTCAGTAAAAAATAATATTTTCAATACTACGAAACGGGACGCTATGCTACAGTTTAGGTATTTTAAGTTCACATTTTTAATTTTAACATTTTTAAAATTGTACTCACCTCCATTTTACCTTCATGTTCCACACATGAATCTATTGGACATAACAGCGGGATGTATTCTTCAATTTCACCGAAAATTTCGTTGGTTTCAATTCTATATGGAAGACCACTGGCTAGTAAAATAATTATAATCCCAAATAATATAATAATTCTCAGGAAATCAAAAGTATAGTAGAAATAATATTATTGGATAACTTACTTGAAGCATGCTGAACCAATTCTTCATTCTGCGCAAAAACGAATAAATTCCCATGAAAATTATTCCAAATATTTAATTAAGCTCTTTTAAGTTTTGATGGTCTATGGTTGGAACTTTGAAAGATAATACAATAACTCGAAAAATAAAAGTCAGGAAAGGATTTGCAATAAATATATATAAGGAAAATATTGACATTTAATAACAATATTGAGATTTCATTACTGAAAACTAGCACATAGATAGGTAATGGCAATCAATGGGATACTGACCGGACCGAATCGTTGAGGTTGGTATTGATATTTGAGTAATCTCTGGCTACCTCTATAAATCCACTCGGTATGTCCACTACATTCAAATTGTAATTTTACTAACGAATGGTCCATGTCGACAACTTTGCAAATCCAAGGTTTACCTATACAAATGATTTAGGCCTACGATTAAAATGACTGAAAAATAAACAACATTGCAGGGAAATAACTAGTAATGAGGGTGTCATTAAATTGTCCTCCGTCCACAACTCCACAGCCCCGTACTTAATTACCATTCCATTCAGCAGTTATTCGCGAGTTTTTTGTAACGGACATTAATGGAACCTCTGGATATTTTTTGAGATAATCTTCAATGAATTGTTGTGAATCAGGATAAACGTCTTCCCACACTTTTACCGATGACGCATATACGAGGCGCACATCATTGTGTTTTGTATATTGAACGGAGCCATTGTCGAAAAATATCAAGTATCTATACAATGCAGAAATAAAAATTATTTCGAAAATTTGACAATAATTTCTTAAAATAAAAATCAGACAAAACAATTTTAGAAGTTCTACTTTAAGGTATCATTTTCATAAAATATTTGTAAATAGCAATTGGAGTGCCAGGAATAGTAAAAGTAAACTGGGAAAGGAATTCTCCATTAACAAATCCAGAAATTGAAAAATATATTAATTACCGATTATTTCTAGGTTTCAAAGGTTCTGCAATTATGCCTACAAAATAATTATCCTGATTAATATTATTGCTTTCTAGAGGATTATAATAAACAGCGATCACTCGAGAGCCAACAGGTAACTTGAATGGAGTCATAACATGATAAGCCATAAGGCTTGCAGGTAGATATCTATATGTTGGACGGCATTCAAATTTGTATTCTCCATTGACATATTTAACTTTTTTTTTGTCCATTTTGACATCATATTCCATCTAAAGTTATAAAGTAAATCAAAATGACTATTGTTTGGATTTATAGCAATAGAAATGACCATACATAAAAGCATTAAGCAAGAACAATTATAATATTATCAATTATAACTTACTATATTAAACACCGGATTTTCAAAACCTGCATTCACCACACCCATATGCCATTTATGAAGCGCAGATCTTTCCTGTCCGTATACAACGTATCCCGTATCTGGGTTCTTTCGAGGAATTACAGAAGGAATTTCCAATAATATACTAACATCCTCTTCCTCACGATTGCCTGCAAACTGCGATTAACTTGTTTATAAATTCTCAGAAGGCGAAAATTCATTTGCTTAAATGTATATACAATTACACACCAATACAGCTTTATAGATAATGAATGACCATAAGTTTTAATACCTGCTCAATTTCCACATCCACACTAATCGCTTTCGAAGGATTGCTTTCCTGTCGAGGTTTAGTTCCTTTTTCCTCTTCATCACTAGCATCCAGCGGTATTATCTATTGATATAGTAAAATGGCAAATTACTAACAACTAAACTGTAAACCATAATGATCTCAATGAAATTCAATTTCTCTTATTAAAATGTATGTGGTATTCTATTCCCCACGGGGGTTGAATTATCCATGTTCTGTGTATCCACCGAGCATGCAGCCTTCTTAATACGTTATTTCAACTTCATATTTTTACCTCGATGTCATCATCAGCGTGTTCTGGGTCGCTCTCGCTACTACTAGTCAAACTAATTACTTCCATGCCTCTGGGGTAGATAGAAATCCAGGCAAAGACTTCGTTTGTCCTTTATAAAACAATAAATTCCACAGAGCCATCAATGAACATAATATGACAAAAATAGACAAATATATACATACATTCATAATATCATAATACATTCACACATTGCATGGATCAGTTGATTTTGATTCATGGACCTGGACAATGGTCAGTCAAATAGCCAAATCAAACAAATGTTACAACAAATTAAGATGTTAGATTTGCCTTACCTGTTTTTGTTTCGCTGGATAGCAAAAATCTATCCATAATCCATAACCCCAAAAACTAGAAATCTGAAATTCTTGTTGGCACATTTATGAATTAACCGCACAAAATGTTATAACTTGTGCTGTCTCAAATCCTGTATTCTGTATCTGTATTAATTATGGTATTCAAAATCGGTAGTTTACTGTATCCTTGTTTCCAAAGCTGATATCTACCAATCATTAACTGAGCGCCAATGCCGACAGTTCTAGCGCAATAATAGAGGCAAAGGCAAGCAGAGAAGAAAGAATGAAGTAAAGACAAGATACTCATTCATTGTGTTATTTGTGTTGCCGATGTTCATCTTCTAATACTATTGTTATTTCCCTTGGCGGTGGTGGCGGTGAAGTACACAAGTGACAACAAGACATTCGGTCGAAGACAATAGTCATTTTATGTCATCGAAATCGTGAATTATTGAAGTCGTATAACGTAACGTGTAATACAAGTCAGGTAATTTGAAGTAAAGAGTTATCCAAATCCAAGTCATCTAATTTAATTTAAAGTAAATTGCAAGAGTATCTAAATTATACGTGAAGTAAAGGTGAAAGTAGAAACATCGTAGCACCTGCTTAGATAATGTGATCATATTATATTTAAAATGTAATTTAATTTTGATTTCAGATTTCACTAACTACTGTTTTCCCGTTCTGAATCGTTCATTACAACCATGTCTGGGTTCGATCAACAAGCGATTTATACCTCTGGTAGTCGAGATGACCAAGAAACTCTTGATGGCAATCAAGGAGCTGCAATTGATGCGCAAGCTAACAAAAAGACTTTTAAGGAATTTATTCGACAATATCAAGAAGGCAGCTTTCACTATAAATATCGGTATGATCATGATCAGCCACTAGCGTAATATTTTAGTTCATTTATGATTTTGGATGTCCACATCACACTGAGAGTGAGACTGAGAATACGGCAGTGGCCAGACATGATACGGTGGTAATTCTGGTCATGTTATGTATAATGTTCTCTGTATTTGATTTCAATTCTTTGTTCTTGTGTTATTGGTTGAGCATAGCTATAGTTTAAGTTTGATGCTTTAATTTACAGTTTCTTACATCTGTTTTATTAGTTTATTGTTAAGCGTCCAAGGTCCAAGAATAGATAATTATTATAACTGACTTCATGATTTCCTAGTTGTTGCTATTCCGTATTATAAACTGTTCATAGTTTATAATGTTCATGAACTTCAACGAACTATGATGTAAAACAGACTATAAGACTTTCAATTGGAACTGATTTTATAACTGCTAATCCTTTTAACTGTAGAGACATATTGAAGAGGAACTATAACACCGGACAGTACTGGCTGGAAGTTAAATTTGAAGATCTTTGCAACTTTGACGAAGATTTAGGGGATCAAATAGTAAAATATCCGGCTGAATATATGCCCATTGTAAGTCACAATTACTAATATTTCACCTTACCAAGGCTTATCACTAGTAATTAGTAAATATTATAGTATGTTGTAATTCGTTTTGTTTCTTAAATTACAATGGTAGTTTGAAGACGCTGCGAAGGAAGTTGCCGACGAAGTAACTTCTCCACGTCCTCCTGGAATGGATTATGTTGAAGATATTCAAATTATGTTAACGTCGGACTCCAATCCTTATCCTTTGCGAGAACTTAAGGTATATACGCAATAGTTATGATAAAGGCAGAAATTTTTGTTTACTGCGTGTTGTAATTTTTAGGCACATGTTTGATTGTAATGAGCATTGTTTTGTTTAACATTTTTAAAGTTTTTGATATTTGTATTAACAATATTTTTGTATGCCATTCAGTCAGAAAAAGTGTCAAAATTGGTGAAAATTGGAGGAATTATACTCACAGCATCGTCAGTTCGATCTAAGGCAGTAAAGATTTCTTTGATGTGTCGCAGCTGTCGATCTGTATTACCAAACTTAAATGTTAAACCTGGTCTTGAAGGATATGCACTTCCCCGAACATGCTCTTCAAACCAGTTTAGATGATATTTTAAAATATTTCATATGTTGCATTATATACTTTTGTAAATCAGCTCAATCTGAACAACCAAATGTGTAATCTTGTTTCAGGGGACCTCAGGCTGGACAAATAAAGTGCCCTTTAGATCCATATTTTATAATGCCCGATAAGTGCAAATGTGTTGATTTTCAAACTTTAAAATTACAAGAATCTCCAGAATCCGTTCCTCCAGGTGAAATGCCCCGCCATATGCAACTTTATTGCGATCGGTGAGTAAACATAATTTTTTTTATAGTTTTATAAACAACTTACTTAAATACTCTAATTAGACCGTTTGAATCTGTCAGATTTTAAAGCATGTTCATTGCAATTAAACTTCTGTAACAATTGTAATTAACTTGTGTTAGCTTTGTCTGTATCACAATTATATATCCTGATGATAATAATTATCTGATAATTATATGTGCTGTTACAGGTTTTTATGTGAAAAAGCTGTACCTGGAAATCGAGTTACTATCATTGGAATATACTCGATAAAGAAAGCTACTCAACCTATGAAGGTATCACAGACGTCTTAATTGGATTGGATTATTTTCTATGAAAAGTAATTTAGCACTACATTATTTTTATACTGTTTTTAAAATTTTGACAGAAATCTTCACAAAACAAAGTAGCTGTAGGAGTTAGACAGCCATATTTTAGAGTACTTGGTATTCAGTTGGATATCGATGGTTCCGGAAGAACTGGTCGCGTTACATATACAGCTGCAGAAGAGGAACAATTCCGTCAATTAGCTGATAGCCCTGATTGCTATGAAAGAATCGCAAAGTCTATAGCACCCAGTATATTTGGAGCACAAGACATTAAAAAATCCATCGCTTGTTTGCTGTTTGGGGGTAAGTACAGATAGTGCACCTGTATCACACTCTAAGAAAGAAAGCTTAGTTTCAGATTTTGTTACGCTCAAATTAATTCTATTTAACAGGATCTCGAAAAAGATTGCCTGATGGATTGGCACGGAGGGGGGATATAAATGTTCTCCTTTTGGGTGACCCTGGTACTGCAAAATCACAACTGCTAAAATTTGTTGAAAAAGTTTCCCCCATAGGAGTATATACATCCGGAAAAGGTTCGTCGGCAGCCGGTTTAACTGCATCTGTTAACAGGGATCCTGCAACGGTAACATTCTTATTGATTATTTATATTATGAAGCACTTTGTATATTACTTATATTTATGAATTATTAACATTATTTCATCAACAAAAAAGATAACTCATACAAGTCTTTTCATTTCCCAACTTTAGAAAAACTTCGTGATGGAAGGCGGAGCTATGGTGCTGGCTGATGGGGGCGTAGTGTGTATCGACGAGTTTGACAAAATGAGAGAAGATGATCGAGTTGCAATTCATGAGGCAATGGAACAACAAACGATATCAATTGCCAAGGTATGGTTCTCATTTCTCATTACATCACATCGAAACAAACCAACATTTTAAGTTTTGGATTTCCAATTTTGTGGTTTATCATGAAATTACGTATCGAAAAAAGTTTTTGTGCCTAACTTGGATGTTTATAATTTGCACAATGCAATTTAAATTGAAATAGTTTAAGTGTTTATGTTTTATCGTTGAGTGACTGTCACTCACTCAGTGACATGCAGTAGTTGGGTATATAAATCCTTTCCAGAATCCATTTAATCAATGGTTTGTTATTGAAGGCTGGTATAACAACAACGTTAAACTCAAGATGTGCTGTATTAGCTGCCGCAAACTCAATATTTGGAAGATGGGATGACACAAAAGGAGAAGAAAACATTGACTTTATGCCTACTATTTTGTCTCGTTTTGATATGATTTACATCGTGAAAGACGAGCATAGCGAGGCTAGAGATACGGTACGTTTACAATGAATTATTGACTTATTGTAGGAAAAGAATAAACGGTACTTTATCTTAAAATACGGCGTATGTTTTTAAGTTTTAATACGAACTGTTACATCTAAGTAGGAGAAAGTTGCGTTCCTTTCAAACATTGAAGCACACTATTCGAATTTCATTAAAATGATAATGCTTTCCTTCTCCTATTGAGACAGTATAGGGTGATTTTTTGTTCTGGATGCAGTACTTTCACATTGTAAAATTCCACTGTGGTTGAAAACTTTTCCTTTTTGCTGCTATTTAGCGTCTCGCAAATGAAATTAAGCTTTAAAAAGTATATATACCTGTTTTTAGTGCTCACTTGGTGAAAGTAATGAGTAAAATCACCCTCCTGTTCTTGAAATGTCCCAAGTTGGATTTTATGCAATAAGAATGATGAGAGGCACAAAATTTAGTCGAGGAAGAAGGACTCAGAGTTAGTTCTCTCTTTCTGTGACGACACACATAAGTGCCCAGGGGCCATCTGACTTAACGATTTTCACATTAGTTTACTTTTGCTCCTGAATTTATTGCTTTTAAACTGTTGGTTGTTAATTCTAATGGCTTGTTCCAGACGATGGCCAAACATGTCATGAAAGTACATATGAATGCTCAGCGAGTTGCAGAACAAACCGATGGTGAAGGCGAACTTTCCTTGTTGTTTTTGAAAAAATACATCGCATACTGTAAAGCGTAAGGAACTTTTAAGTTTTATTTGTTGCGTTGGACATTTTATTTGTAAATAAATTATGTGCTCCCATTTCGAGACTATTTTTGAATAGCCATAGTGTAAATATAAATAATTTCCTATGCATTTTATTTTATGATTTCTCAGTCGCTGTGGACCAAGACTCTCAGAACCAGCAGGAGAAAAACTCAAAAATCGGTACATACTGATGAGAAGTGGTAATCGAGAACAAGAAATGGAGGCTGACCGTAGAAATCCCATTCCCATCACTGTAAGGTAAATACTAGATTTTATGAATTTTTCGGAATTTAATATTTACATGCCAACAAATTGTCTGCAATCTGCTCATTACCTGTAACGTTACACAATTATGATTGTAATAAAATTTATAATTAGCAGCAGCAAAATGTAAAATGTAGACATTTTACCGTTTTAATCCGCCTCCGGTCCGCAAACCTAATTTTGTACTTAATGTTTACACAGGTAATATGCATCTTGTAAAATAAAACCATTAATTTTTGTTGAATATGCAGGCAATTGGAAGCCATCATAAGAACGGCGGAATCATTGGCTAAAATGCAGATGAAACCTTTTGCAACCGAAGTTCATATTGATGAAGCTATGCGGCTTTTCCAAGTGTCAACTTTAGACGCAGCAAGTAGTGGAAGCTTAGCTGGTAACCTCCATCTCAATACAATTAATTATATAGCTGTTACGTTGAATTGGAAGGGGGGGTTACATCTTGCTGTAGAGTAAACCCCTTTGTAATTTTAGAGGAAAAAAACGTGAAAACTTTTCTGATTTGAGTTCAATTTGAATTCCAAGTATTAGTATTTCCATTCGTTCAAACTCAAATTGGGACAATTTTCTGTATTTCTGTCAGCCTGAATTAAGATTATAATAGGCTCTTGTGGTATAGAAACATAGTGCAACTAGTTAAAAATTAATTTTCCCTATTTCTTAATCTTAACAGGAGTTGAAGGTTTTACTACTCCAGAGGATCAGGAGTTGCTGACAAGAATCGAAAGCCAACTTAAACGCCGGTTTGCAATTGGCTCTCAGGTGTCCGAGCACACTATTATACAAGATTTCTTGAGACAGGTAAAACTTGATTGTGTTTTATACATTTGAAAACTAACATTGTAGATATAGATAGTATGCATAAGTATCTACTAACAATGTTGTTGATATATGAATCAGAATGAGCACGATGTCGATATCGTTGTCATTTAATACGATGTATCCTATCCTATATCCATTCGTTACAACGGTTTATTCGGTTTGAGATGTCCATATCAGTTTTTAGATATATTTTATTCAATCCTGTTTTGTAATACAATTTTGTCCACCGTATTTTAGAAATATCCTGAAAGAGGAATACTGAAAGTAATCCATACAATGATACGACGTGGAGAGCTGCAACATCGACTTCAAAGAAAAATGCTTTACAGAATGAAGTGAAGTGGAATAATAAGCCTTTCGGCTGCTTTAAAAGAAAAAAATTGAAGGACTTGTAAATAATGTTTTACTAGTTTGTATAGCATAATTTTATTTCTCTTAACAAGGTTTTTTAATGGACAATAAAGTATTTGGACTGAAATCCTAATAAATTTTGCAACAAGATATTTTTATTTAGGCTTACATTAGCGATACGATGATACGATTGTGTAATAATAAATGCTTTCCTAAATATGTAAAATCCAATCATTTTATTACTCAACCTAAGAACTTAGAACAATTTGATATGCGAAAGAATAAAATGTATATGTACTTGTACTAACTTATTCATTTATCTTTACTGCATATAATAGTATGCAAATTGCAGAAGAAAGTAAATGTTGGGTATGATTTGGATTGAAACGTCAACATAGTTATAGTGTAGTATTTAAAAAATGAAATAAAAAAGTGCCATGAATATTGGATTAAATAAATTCCCACGGTCAAGTAACGCGTTGAAATAAAATGGCTGTCTATATTTTGAGATTAACTGTGATTACTGTCACCCAGTTTCTCGGTGACAATAGCTAGAGGCCCAACTGTGGTAGCTGAGAAGCTGACGCTGTCATAAACCAAAGAGCTTCGACTCATCTGAGCCGTTTCATATAGTCTTTTTTGCATCACAGCCAGAGACACTTTATTATTCAGCTCTCCCCGAAGAGAAATCATATTTTCTCCAGAAAACCTTCTCTCGTCGTAGTCGAAGCCAGGCGGACCGCAGTTTCGACTGCTAGTGGGAGAGTTTGCTTGCTGCGATTGCATATTCTGCTGATTATGTGAAGTAGTAGAATTGGTATCTTGAACTCTTGCTAACATAGCTAAATGGAAGTTAGATCTCATGGATCTCATCGAGCTACTGTTCCAACCTCTGCGTCCGCGTCTTCGTTTCGTGGAGAACTTCCGTCGCACTGCTGTCGAGCATCGGTTGCAACAGCAGCAACAGTATTCACAGTAATCTATACTCTTGATAAGCCAATTGAGACTTTGTTTAATCACAATCGAAGTAACATTCAGAAGAGAGTATATGCAGCAGCACCCAAATACCATAATGGCGAAAGCCCCTATTCGATAAACCGTTTCAAAACTCCCATAGTCTCTTTCTTGAAGGGAGACATAATCCCCGAATCCAATCGTGGCGTAGGACACAAAACTGAAGTAAACAGACTCGAGAAAAGACCACCCTTCCATAAATTGGAACATTGCAGCAGAAATAAAAATAACTATCGCGGACATGATGAATAGACAAAGCATGACCCAATAGACACTTGGTTTCCAGTTTGGTTCTTCCACAGTTGACCCATTGCCAGCTGACGAATGACCCGGAGAGCCACGTCTGGCTCCACCGCTCCACATTTCGATATTATTTCCTCCATAAACACTCGGACGACGCTTTTGTCGCTGAATACGGTACATCCTCATACAACTTGCAAGAAATGTTATAATTCTCTCAAGAAATAAATTGAAGAAGAGCAGACCACCCGCACATCCCAGGAATCCATATGGTATCACCAGCATCTTTCCAAATGTCGTCATTGGTGTTGTGGCTCCGTAACCTGTTGTAACCAACAAAAACAGTCAAGCTCATGTTATGGCTCTATATAAGTATACAAATCTGTTATTATAGGTATACATTTTTCTATAAAGTATTTCCGGCTGAAATCCTTAGCCTGATCTTTGATACATAAATTTTCCACTGCATCACCTTCAAACGGGGAACTTTTCTAATTCTAATTGCTATACAATATTATAATCAGTACCTACCCTACCTATATAAACCTAACCTTAATTGAGATTAAATTCGTATTTGAAGATGTCTTCTACAGATAAATATCCTGCCCTGCGTGATATGAGTGGAAATACCTTATCGTGATTTTGAAGACTAATTTAATAAGCTCATAAAATGGGGCGTGGTAAGTCGAGCCCTTTTCATGTCATTTGTTGAACCATGATAATAACATTATTGCACGTTCGTGCTATAGCTTTTATCACTGGTTTCCTTGATGCGAACACACTCGTTCAGTATAACTATGACATGTATAACATAATACAACAATTTATATCGTAGTAAGTATACAACGTATTAGCCCATTATTACAGACCGGTCACTGGACCCAGGTCCTGTAGCAAAAAGGGCAGTGAGTGTTTTGGAAGCAATTAAATGTATAATGGCGTTTTTAGACATTTGGGTCTTTAAACAGGTCTTTGGGTTATCATGTTCAGAGTGCCGACTGTTCCGTGCCTCCTTTTTTCTTGGAGGTTGAAGGTTACATTGCAAATATCTTGAAGTCAGTTTGATCCCAGAAATATACTTGTCAATTTAAGCCATTACTGTCCTAAGATGATTTCAAATCTCAGGATATTCTGCGGCAAAGAAATATTTTCCCCGGTCACAGAGAATTCTTAGCGTGATTACATAGAAGATGATTATATAGAAGATATTTTTTAGGATATTACTACTACGAAAGGCCAGCAAACAGTTCCAATTTTTCAAATATTAGATATGTTTATAGTAGTAAGTACAATTTTACGAAATGCATTATTGTTAATGGGATAAGCAGGAGAGAAGAGATAGTAGTGAGTGCCCCATGTCCATACATTACTCTGCTCTGCATTATTGTATGCTACTTAACCAAAAGTAATCAACACACTTCACTACTTATTAAATGTATTAACCAGTACTAACAAGGTTTAACATGTCAGGTTTAACACGGTACGTCAAAGATTAATAGAGTATCATAGATTAATCAAAGATTAGAAGAAAAATAAATAATATAATAGTGATAAGAAAGTGGTGCAGCACAAGAGCATCTTACTAGCAGCAATGTAGTACCTACTATGTTTCTAAATATACTAACACTAACTATGGTACTGGCGTTGCGTATTACTTACTAGTATGATTTAATTTTTATAAAAGCTACAGCATGTTTATCACGAAGGTCATCTTTAAGGAGTCAATAATAGTATATTGCATAGTCCCTTTATCTTATTATAGCATCTGCTCTGCTGGAATAGAATTACCTTTACCTCAGTGTTTGATGGGGAAAAGTTGGAAATAACGAATATAATTTAATTATGTGGTGCTTTTACTTAAAATGTGGATCTTAACTTAAATTCTGAGTAAATGGCCAAAAACTATTGTCGTCAACTTTTTGACAAGAATAACTACTACATGTAATGGGTATTTTTTGTGACATTTTTTATTTTCACTCCCCAATGACGCATCACGCTAAAATGAAAAGTTTAGCCCTACAGCCATAGATAGATTATAAGCTTGTGTTTGTGGCTGGTTTTACTAATGTATTTTTTGATTCACAATATTGTGAATCATAATATGTATTCTGTAGAGTAGAAGTCCAAATGTTCATTACTAACAAATCCAATGATTTTCATCGTAATAAAAAATAAGTTTGCATTATAAATGTAAATAGATTTGAAACTATTATGTATGCAGTTTAAACAGTCTAACATACTATAGTTATATTACTACATATGTAAACATAAACGTGTTATTCTTCTACTTATAAAAAATCTGTGTGTACTGGGTTATACGATTAAATAGTTAGGCAAAAATATATTCTCATAAAATATTACTATATTCCGTAGTGATAGAATGGTGGCCATTAAGGCATGTCACGGCTATTAGTATAAAAGACAGAGAAAAGAGATAGGTACCTTAAGTTGATCGAATTTAGTAAGGTTGGGTTGTGTGTAATGCGAATGCATCAGTAGCAGGTCTATTAGGAGCTGTCTTTTTACGATGTTTTGTTCAGGCCTTGGCCTTCTTCCTCTGACAGTAAATATTACTTAAAATCTTAACTGCTTAGTGCGGAGATATGCGGTTAGGATTTGGATAGTGTTGTAAGTTGTAAATGGTACATTAACATATTTAGACTTTTAGGCATCATCATCGTAAAAAACCTAAAAGTGTGGACTCCTGTTTCCTATTTTTAGGAAGACTGCTTATTAATATTAATAAAAAGCTTGACATTCGACCTTTATGATTCCCATGAATATACACAGATAGGATAACACAGTTCACCCACCCATTTTTCCCACTACACCATTTACTACCAATATGCTTCACTATAGTAGATAGTTTTTAGTCTCAAAAATGCTATAAAGTGCTCAATTGCATGCTATACATATACAGTCTCTGCCTGTAAGCAATACTTTTATACAATGTTAATCTCGTGGGAATAATGTTTACGTAATCATTATTAATTTTTATGAAACTCTGCATACTTTCGGTAACGGTGCGTGTTCTGAATGAATGAATATAAATGCGTGTATTGTGGTCTTGTGGTACTAATATGCGAACAACTTTTTAGAATTTCATGTAGTAATATTACTTTATAAGCTTAAGTTTATGTTGGCAATTGCCAACAAGTCGAAGCAACTATACAATCAGAGAGATTCTTGAATTCTGGCGAAAAGGTTGATATAGAACGTAAAACTTTAAACAGGGACCCTATGTACTAAGTTATAAATACATCATCATAAACCATACTCCGTGCTTCATAGAAAACCTCAAATAATAGTCGTATCTGTATTTACTTGTTCACGTCAAGTCTTAAGAATGTATCGTAAATAATACCCGCTTTCGCATTTGTGAGAAAATATTATTACCTATTCAAAAATTCATGATTCCTTCACTCGCCCTTGATTGCCAGTTTATATTTATCGTTCCTGTGAAGCTGATACCCCTCACACTGACTTTACAATCCAATTCTGTCCAGCAGAACTCAAATACATAATTTAAGATATCATACCTATTTTTTATTTCGTCCTATATTTTACCGTTAGCTATAGCTATATAGGCATGGAATTTGATGAATAGTGATATCTGGCTACATGCTATACAAGGGAGAGATACTTTAAAACTTTACACACCTGACTTTATCTGCCATAAAAGGGAACCTTTTTGCAATTTTGTTCAAATTAAAAAATATATTTAGAAAATTAATCTCTGCAGGTTGGGAACAAGCTGTTGGAAGCAGTTAACTTACGGTGTGCTTTCAATAATTGTCGTCTCTGAACCTTTTGGTGCATAGAACTAAATATGGTATATTGTTTGCAATACAGATAAAAAAATAATCTGCAATAATTAAGTTTGTAAACAGCTGCATCAAATTCAGTCGTATTGTGCCGTGTGTAGCGGCAGTCGCACAGTCGCTTTAGAATTGAATATAGTGTATGCGATATAGAGCGTAATGATCAGCTTTATTAATTCATCTTTTGAATTCTTATGAAATGAAGAATAATTATCATCGTATAATTTGACTTTCTTTTATGTCTTACAACCCGACCGAACTACCGAGTTTTTAGAGTTGGCGAACTCAAGAATTTGCACATTTTAAGTAGCTGCCTCGTTGCCTGTATTATTATATAGGTATTTTATGTACATTATACGCTTCTATTAATTAAAAATCAATTTACCCCAGCTGTTTTAGAAAGAAGCTGAAAGTTGAACTTCAATAATCCATTTTACTTGGTTGGTATGCCCTAGTCTTAGCGTACTAGATTCACTCTTCACTTTTACTCTGACGAAATGAAAAAACAAAATGCAATCACGTTTTCTTTCGAGTCATTTACATTTATAGCCTTTCCCTTTCGTGTAGTAGTCGTAAATGAATATGAAAACTTCTGGTGAAGACGCTCAAGCACTGAACTTAGCTAGTTCTTTAAAACATTCTGATTTCAATGGTAGGTACGACGCTATGTACGACGATACACGACCAGATCTCATACAATATATGTAGCTTTCTGTACTGTGTATCCTTCCATGCTGCAGGATCAGGAATCCGGAATGGTAGTTAGGTACTATGCGTCATGTATAAGCATAATCATATTCTTAGAATGTTAGGTATTACTACTCTACTGTGCAAAATAACATATAGGTAAGGGAATTTGAATGCGAAAACAAAACTTATAAATTAGACAGGATGAATGCAAATGAAATATTCGATCGCATATAATATAGACTGACTTCCAGAGAACAGATCTAAAAGTAACTTATAGCTATAAATATATATCGCACTCGACAATCACAGAAAAAGAGACATCAAATCGTAATTAATCTATTTAACAACATCCTCCATTTTCCATTCTACTATTCGAGGTCATAGCCAATTTACGATATCAAAAATGATGAAAAATACATATCCAGCAATATATACTGTATAATTTGCTATGGGCTTGTTAATGCATAATTTTCAACTTATGGCATATGGCACAAAATTAATTTATGGTACAGAATAGTTAGTGGATTGACCCTAAAAGTTGTCAGTTACATATTAGTAAGTATTGAATACAGTAACATCGGATTGACATAATTCTAACAAAAGTCCTTCTCATTCCTATGCATCATAATTTTTTGTTTAATAAATATATTACAGTGTCTTAGAAAATTGAACAAAAAAGACTTTTGTATAACATCATATTTTCCAGAATTCATTATAGCGGAGCAAAGTGAGCATTCAAAGCTTGAAATCTGATAAATAATGAAGAATAACCATCTTACGTAAAAAATGAATTAAATACATTGCTTTTATAGAGGGTAGAGTGGGAGTTTTATTATTACATGCACATAGACATAGAGTTACATAGCTCAGTAGACTGCAGCTTTAGACTAAAGTAGGCAAACATTAATTTGTTTTTTATGCATACATTAGTATTATTACCTAGCTGTTTGTATTTTCACTGTAGCCCACATACACAGATATAAAGTACTTATCCAGTTATGTCATTGTCAGTTTCTTCTTCTCATTATTCACGAATCACGCGTATCCTGCCTGGTTCCAAATTTCTTTTGCTTCCACGATTTATGTGCACCCTATTTAAGCAAATACGACAAATGGGAAACCTGATTTACACTTAAATCTAAGACATAAATGCAATAATTCAGACGTAAAGTCTGGTCCGCATTCGTAACTCAGGCTGTTCTGATGCAATTCACGGAATGAGAATGAAATTACAAATTTTAGCTATTCGAGACAGTCGAGTGGAGTGGGACATGGAAATGCTCGTAGCATCTAAGAATGAATGGGGGCAACACGGACTTTTAAAATATAATAAGCTAACTCACATACTATAACTGTGCTATCATTTATTTAAGCTTCCTTGTACCCTTGAGTGACATAGAAAGCTTATAGTATACAAGGAATGAGAAACCACCGCACTGGAGAATACTATGTACACAGCAATATTCTTTTCTTATCTATTACTCTAAGTGGGCAGCAACAATCTCTTTGGTGAGTACAAACAAGTGCAAATAGAAAAGACAGAAAACAATTTACCCACAGACCATGGTTCATTTTGTCTCCTTTAATGACATCCAAACTAACCAGAAGAAGAATATTATTACAAACAAAATTAACACAGCAAAACCCCCAATCTAACTTCACTTAAAATAGAAACTGCTGTTTATCAGTACCCTTAA